>PNEQ01113918.1:0-52616 GCA_003012365.1 Medauroidea extradentata
TATCTGGTGAAGAGCTTGGTGTAACTCTGATATTCTAGAAACATGGCAACCTAACGTGTGAAGTTCCATATGCAAGACATTTTCAGTTGTTCATAATCTTTAAAATAAATAGCAATCTCAGCAATATTATCTTTTTTTTGGTTGCTTCTATAATTCCCAGGATATACTGTGAGTTGTCGACCAAAGTTTTGTAGTTCACATGAAATTCTATGTCGAGTAGAAATCAGTTGAATAAAACCTCTATTTAACAAACCCCCTTACAACAAACATGTCATTTTTTGGTCCCTTGAGTTTTGTTAAATAGAGGTTTTACTGTAATTTTGTAAAACTGTAATTGTATTTAAGCTTAACTGGCGATGTCCATTTGTTTGTTTCTATAACATCGTTATTATTTATTTGTTGTTTTAAACTGTTAAGTACGTCGTCAGTTACCACAAGTACTGTAAAGGAGAGTTAAGAGACTCTAATAACGAAACGAAGTATGGACATGCTACTTAAAGAAGTTGAACATTTGCGATTATTTGTAGCATGTGATGTTCACAAGAGTATACATTATTTTACGTTGTTTTTTCTCTCCCATATTATTCAAACAAAGGTTGGGATTGTAAATGTAATTTATTTTTCAATGTTACCACTTAATGTTAAAAAGGAATTAGGAACTAAACAACTCATTGTTAATGTAAAGTTTGATCGACGATTGAAAAGTTTATACTGGACAGACTAAACTCTTCATCCGTCTGGCCGGGGTGTCTGCAACATTGCAATTGAGTATTTATATATATCCACATAATTTGTTTGTGTTTAGGAATATTGACGTTCGTTTGTCTATGTATACTTAAGTATCTTTGGCCGTAGACGCCTCTAGCCATGTTATTTTATTACATGTTCCTGTTTTTGTACTTTATATTGTAATAGAATTTATCAGTGGTAATGGTCTCCAGGTTTCTACCTATGAAAGTAGTTTCATTTGATCACCGTCGCGTACTGTGACCTGGTTTGCTGTGCTATCGATAATGACTAGAGGTTGTAAAATTGGATAGAGAGAAGTGAGGTGTGTACCTTTACACATACAACGCTTGGAATATTGTAGAATTCTAAGGTTTGAAAGTTTTTGAGTAAAAATTATAAATAAATTTTTAACTTTGGTTTTAATGTTGATTTTGGAAATATTTTATTTTTAAATGTTGGAACACAAATACTATAAAACAAAAAAACATTAGCTCCATTTATCACTATTTGTTTAGAAATTATTGCAATTCAAAAAAATATTCGTTTCTGAAAATGGCTTCAGCATAGTCAACTTTCAATTCCTGTATCTCAAATGAAAATTTAAAAAAAGAAAAAAATACGCATTTAACATATTCCCTCATATTTAAACATTTTAAAGTGTCAGGATAATTAAGGTCTATGATTCCCTCATTTTCATTTTTTCTGCTTGACTGGATATGGGTGAGACTGTATGGACTCACCTGAATGAAGAATATCCACATTACAGCTAGTTATTGTAAATACTTGTAAAAAAATTGCTGTAACACATTTGTTTCAGATAATATAATTTTAAGGGAAAAAAATGAAGAAAGACCACTATGAGCTTCAAAAACTATTTTAGACTCTATTGTGTCACAGATGATTTGCTGCAATACAAAATTTAGTCTACGTGCACAGCATTGGGCCAAGAAAACATGATATACTGTTTAGACAAAACCTTTCTTTACAGCCATTTGTGACTATATTTTATGGAGACTCCATTGTAAGTCCATCCAAACTGCTTTTCTACAATGCCAAATTCAATAATTACTTGCTCCATGTGGTGGTCCTGTTGCAGTACAGCCAGTCATGTGGATCATTCAGACCAAACTGTCTGATGTCAGAAGTAGTGGATATTTGAAGGCAGCTCACATGAAAAACTGGTTCAGGATAGACTACCAATTAAGAATGAAAAACTGTAAATCAGGCATGATGGAATCCCTTGACGACCCAGTCCAGGATACTGGCCGGTGTTAGGCTTACTGAGTGAGCATCCAATTTTACCTGCAATGACAATAGTAACAAAACATTTTTCATTAAAATTCATTAATATAATAAAAACAATTCGAAAGTTAGGATTAACACTATATCTGAAGAATTGCCAAGCATAATGGCTAGAATGCATGCAAACTGGCTTTTGTTATTTAACAATACTACAAGAAGTTGTTTATATTCATAATACCATTCTGAATAGCAGGAGAAATGCCTTGAAACACTGTAGCAATATTTAAGTGTGTCTCCACAAATTTAGTAATCTCAAATAAATAAATTGGGCACCTAATTTATCCCTTTCATAAATATACACTGTAAAACCTGTTAAGAAGTTTCCAAAAAGACTAAAAAATTTGCAATTATTAACCACGAAAATTTCTTAAAATTAATCTCAAATTACTTTTTCATTTATAGATGTAGTAAAAATTATTTGTACTTATTAAGCGGGAAAACTGCTTATGTAGGAGAGTCTCAAAAGGGTTTAATTGATTTAATGGGTACTCTTGTCTAGCTAAATAATAAACTGTGTAAATGACCCCCTTTCAAATTTTTCTATTCCACTTTATTGGTTTAATGTACTGACTAACAACAGTTTCGTTCTGATCATTTAGTTAAGCTGTAAGCTGTCTTTCCCAAACATTTTTAACAGCAAAAATTACTGTATGTAAACTTAAATAAGTTTGCTAAATGTTTGACAAGTGATTTAAATCTGAAAAACAACCATCAGTTATTTTTTGGAGGCAACAAAAAAGCTAATTTACAACAGGAAAGACCAACGTAAATGCCAAGCTTCCATACAGAAAAACAGGAAAATTTATCATATACAGTAGAACCCTGATTTAACGAAATGCCATGAGACACAAAAATGTTTACTCTAAATCAATGTTTCGTTAAATCCACACCCCCTCCCAAAAAAAAAGTTAAATCATCGAGCATGTTTAGTCGACTTTTAAGGTAATTTTAAAAGAGTATATTGGCTTAAAGCAACAACAAAATGCCTTTACCGCAATTGGTAAACCACAACTGTAAAAAAAAAAAGTAAAAAAAAAAAACTTAGTGAAACGTTCAGTAAGTGTGCGCATGGTTAATTAGGCCGTCCTTGCGCATGCCATCAACACATGAAAGTGATAACACTGCCGAGCCGTTAATATTTCCGTCTCTCTCCGGCCCGCTCCACCTACACAAAATTAAATAAAATACCATGAAAAATAGTAAATAAAATCTTTTTTTAATGAAAATTGAACTAAAAGTTTGAAAGGCAATGGTAAAATAATAATTAAATATGCACGGCAGTGGCGGCCATTGTAGCTTGTATGCAGCCTCACTCGTGAAACAAACTAGTGTTGATCTGCTCGCTAAAAATGCTTTGCACTCGAGTTTTTTTCTTAGCATCTGAAAAACAAATTGTTTACGTTTACAGTAATAAATTTGTTGTAAAAAGTCTGCATAAATAATATTACATATTTTTTATAAATTCGCTTGTTTTATCACGGGATGCAAGTGTAAATGATCACTCTGTACACCACTGCATTCTATCGGTAATAGAATTAATCTATAGAGCACGCGGCACTGCAGCGCATTCTAACGGAGACGCAAAGCACTATCTGTAAATTAGTTCGTGTGCTGTCCACTGTCGTGCTGTGTAGACTGGATACCTAGATGCTGGTTCACTCGCCAGCCACCAGGATGAGGATCTAGGCACGTGCTTGTTATGTAACACAGCGTTGCTCGCTCGGCCGCGCCCGTGTGTATCTCAAAATCACTCCTGCTGCCAAAGTTTTCCACAAATTATTTTTTGTTTGTCGACGGATGGTTTAAGCTTTTCTATGGAGAAATAAGTATATACTGGGGTCGGTGCTAGTATTTTTAAAGGACTTAACTTACAATTAATATTCAATTTTATAAAAGTCAGTTACTGTAGTTGCTTGATACATTTTTTTTTTTTTTGTTATTTTTTGAAAGTTCCTAAAAATCCTTTCGTTAAATTGCTGTTTTCATTATTCCCAAGTTCATTAAATTGGGGCTCTGCTGTACTATTATTTCTGGCTCTTATGCTCTGAAACTACATCAAGGAACAATGGCACTGGTCAACCTTTTATTACAATTTATAACTACTGTATTTAATCAATTTAAGAGTAAACCATTTATCGGCAACGGTTTGACTATAAATTTTCTAGAAACCAAAAACTTACAAGTCAATTACAAATTAAGCATGCACAATAAAAATTAGACATGAAAAATTTGTTCAAGGCCTATTGGGTAAAAAGCATAATTAAACCTACAATACTTGAATCCATTCTAGCAGGGTGTTGTATCAGGCAACAATACACTTTGAATCCCATACAAACACACTAGCTGCATGCACAGCATTTCAAATTTTCTCTACTCCTACATTAATACTACCAGCTGGCTGCTTCCATGCCGTACACACTGTATCTGTATTTCTCTACTTATTGCTAATTTATATTTATGAAATCATTCACATAGTTGTCTGGTGACCAAACAGAAAACACTACTTGTTAGTTTGCATTGCCTACTCACTGCTGAAAGTTTTTGAAATATAAATACTAAATTTTTGTAAGTAATGTAGTTGCTCAGCAGACGAGACCTGACGATATGGTGCTGTAGTGCTCCGCAGGCGAGACCTGATGATATGGTACTATAGTGCTCAGCAGACGAGACCCGACGATATGGTGCTGTAGTTGCTAAGCAGACGAGACCTGATGATATGGTGCTATGGTTGGTTATGCCGGCCATACCAGATGCTCAATCTCGTAGCAGATTTAACGTCCATTTTCAATTAGCGTTCCTGCTTCCAAGTAGGTCACATTTCAGCTCCTTTCCGACGTGTCCCACTGCAGAAAAACCAATTTTCATAACAATGGTCATGCCCAAAAGCATTACAGAATGTGTTCTATTTTTCTTTCATGGCAGATTTTTGCTACACTCACAAACAGATTCTCAAGAAGGTAGGGCCAAAAAAAAAAAAAAAAAAAAAAAAAACAACCTCAAGCTGTGTACTATTAGTTATACAAAATTTAAGTCTCCTGCAATAGGTATCTGTGCTCAGAATAACTCCTTTGTATTGTACTAATGGTCTTACATACATAAAATCTTTCAAACCACCACAATAAGACTAAAATCAACTTAAAAATTATGTGTTACAGTATTAGCACTGTAGCTGACAATATTTAACTTTGTAATTCATTGATGTGATGTTTTTTAGCTCAGTAGGGACATACACAGGTCAGCACACATTGTTTAAATTCATGTCATTCTGTCCCATTGCACGAAACATTCAAAGAAATTACCGTATTTACGCGCACATAGGCCCCTTATTTTTTCCAAAATTTTGACTTTAAAAAAGAGGGGGCGGCCTATGTGCGCAAAGTTGAAAAAATTATTTTTTCACAAAAAATTAAAACTTGTCAACAATTTAGGTACATTTTAATGCTGTACTATTTCTATTTACATTCTCTGTACAAAAGAAAAAATATTAAGTTATGAAGTACCACCCATCAAAAGAAATTTTTTTTTAAATCAGTTGAAGAGCACGGGTCGGACGGGCCATAGGCTGCCAGATCATGCGGTGTCGAGTGGCCGGCCGTCCCACGTTATCAACTGTAAACATGTCTGCATGGCTTCTGTACGAATGAATTTGTTGAAACGTGAAAAGACAAGTCCAAAAACCAACAAAATGGACAATTAGTAGTGTAAACTGTAATATAAACTTCAATACGTTGTAGGAGAGTCCACACAAAGCAACAAAAGCGCGAACAAAGTACACAAGGTGTGCAAAGTGTGATGCAACACTAAACACGTGAAGCAAAATAAAATTACCGGCATTATCCGGACTAAGTAGACCAAAATGTTTAGTCACGACGAACTTGTTGACGTTGCTGCGGTATCCTGTAACTTGTTTTTCAGTTTGCGCCAATCTCTAATACACGACACTGTGATGTATTCATGATGTACGGCGCAATTTCCTATTTCTTCTGCTTCCTTAAGTACTTTTAGCTTCTCACTCACTGTAAAAGAACGCAATTGTCGCTTTGACATTTTGATTTCTCAAAGAACTATGGAAATACTAACGTTACCTAGTCACTACAAAAACACTTATCTGCTACGTGCCGAGAACAATGCCGCCTAAACACGTGACTAGTTATCGATCGCGCCTCCAGCTCAGCATTCCTCCGGCTGCATGGCTGTGTGCATGTGTGCCTAGCCTACCGCACTGTTGTCAAGTCTCTGTGCACGCAAATTACCTAACCATGTATCACGCGTACTTCAAATACTAATTATCCATGTAAGCAGCGCACCCCAATTTTTATAATCCAAATCTTGGGGGGAAAAAAGTTGCTTGGGTACATCAGCGAATATGATACACAAAATAAACTCATATGACACATGCGGTACATGGTTGCCAGACATCAGCATTCTCATTTCTCGTCAAATACACATAAAGGGGGGGGGGCCTATGTGCGATATTTTAGCTTTTACAAATTTGAGTTTCAAAACTTAGGGGGGGCCTATGTGCGCAGGGGGCCAATGTGCGCGTAAATACGGTACAAACAGCAACACAAAATAACTTAAAGTCATTGTATATTATTATCACCTTTGACTTAATTTATTTAATGAACTGCCAGTTTTTTAAATTTAAATTTCTCATAACTTAAGTAATTAAGAATCGAAGCAGCCAGAAAATTATAGCTGGAATCAAGTTTCAGGAATCCAAAGAAAAATGGAACTGTCCCATCTCTACTAGAAACCGTTAGTTTATTTTTAATGCTGATATGTCAATTTTTTTTAAAGAAATGGCACAGCATATTCGTATATGGTGGTTAGCAGCTAACAAAAATATGGTATGTGGTAATGAAACCATTTTTGATTTTATTTATCCTATTGACTGAAATCCAGAAAATGCATAAAAACTTGTTTTTGGTAGTGTAGAATAGTATCTTAACTTTTGACCATTAAACTGGAATGCATTTACAGCAGGCTACTACAAAACAAAATCATTTTTCGAATACTGTAGAGTTATACAAATTTGTTCAGAAAAAGAATCACTACAAGAGTTTGCTCACATATTTAACTTATTTCCTTTACAGAATTAACACTCAAAAGATAAAATATCTGACTTCTAAAACAGGAAAGACAACTTACGTGTGGAATTTTAAAAATTTTCAAAAACACATAAAACATTGAAACAAAGATTTTGCATATTTGTTAATATATTTAAATGCCAGATTTTGATCTAAATAACTGAAAGTCTTTTAGAATAAAGAGAAAACCATTACAACCAACCAATTGTATAATAGGATTACCATTATGTTTAAATAATTTAACTGCATCTTTCACACATATAATAAAAATAGACAATTAAGAAAAGGGAAATTTAATATTTAGCCACTATTTATCATTTAACATTGTCAAAAAAATCATGTATTGGGAGAAATTTGAACCATAAATCTAAAAATCCCAATTTTTTGGCACTTACACTTTACCCACCACACTACTAAATACATGTCAATATCAGAACCCGAAAAAGGAGACGTATAATCATGTCGGAATACACCATGCATTTTAAAAGTTACCTTTATTAATTAATTTTGAACACTTTAAGAACTGAGGTGTTCAAGATTACTTACACAACTATAAAATGTCAATACAGTAGAAACTCTATGAATAATTTTTCAAGGGATCAGAAGAACAAAATGATGCATGCGGACCAACTATGCATGTGGACTTGCCTCTATTTTTTTACCTAACCTCAAAATCTGAAGTTGTACTTTATGTGCTGAGCTGACTGACAAGACGAAACATAAGAAATCTCTCTACAAGTTATTATTTATTATGCTAACGTAAATTACGGAAAATAAAAAAAACGTAAACAGGAAATTAGGAGCATTACTATCATTTTTTAAAATAGAAATATTACGTACTTACAAGTGCATTCATTTCATTGTGGTAGTCAGCAGATTATGTTTTGGACTTAAGACTAACAATGCTCCATCAATGAATAATTGTGGACAGAGTAGTTTGGATGACTCCATGTTTCATCACTGTACACCAAAGGAAGCTTTTCACCATAAAGTACTGTAAATTATTAATCCCTCACTTGAATTGCTCCCAATACACTTTCAAAAATTGTAATTGAAACTTTGGAAGATATTGTGACAGTACTTGATGACATGAAAGTGATAGTTTGTCCAAGCACTCCAAAAGAATGGGAAACTGTAGCTTCTGAAATCCATGTGCTATGGCAGTTTTCACTATGTATTTGTGCCTTGGACGGTAAACACATTAATTTCAGACCACCACGAAGTGAGGGATCAATGTACCGGAATTATAAAGGGCAAGACAGTATAGTTTTACTGGCTCTTGTGGATGCTAAGTATCAATTTCTGTTGACATTGGCAAAAATGTGCGTTTAAGTGATGCCTCAGTGTTCCAGGAGAGAGCACTCTTTCACAAAACTTGATGTCTGGTGGATTGAACTTGCCAGTGCCCCATCCTTTGCCTGGAGGAGATGTCCCCTTGCCTTACATCATCACAGCAGACGATGCTTTCGCTTTAAAAGAAAACATCATGAAGCCCTACCCAGGAAACTCTTTAGATGATAAGAAAAAAATATTTAACTAGACTTATTAGGACTCGTAGAATTGTGGGAAATGCTTTTGGTATATCAGCCAACAGATTTAGGATACTACTGCAAACACTTTCATTGTCTGTTAACAAAGTACAGTTGATTGTTTATGCTTGTTATTTGCTTCACAACTATCTAATGAAGCAAAAAGCACAGTGGTATGTGCAAACATACAAGCTAGATGTGACACTAGAGTCAAACTTGCAGTCTGTTGCAACCCAACGTGCCAACAGATCTACAAATCGAGCAGCAGGGATACAAGATGAGTTTCCAGAGTACTTTTATTCAGTTGGGGCAGTTCCTTGCATAGCTGCCAACCTCAATGATCCAGAAATAATACAATTTTCAAAATGAGTAAAATTGTGCGTAAACAAGTCGCGACATTTCACATGTTGTGTATATGTAAATGCCATTGAACTAAAACACTTTGGCAATTTTTTAAATAAAATACTACACTGTGAACATGTCACAATGTTGTATGCAAAATAAATTTAGAACATGCTGAATAATTAATAAAATTAGCTAAAATTTTTACTACTATTCATATGTTGCGTTAATGGCTAAAATTACATAGCCCCCATAGGGCTATTATAAAGAAAACACACTTAACAGGGAAATTACTGAATGTATTTTACAGTACGCTTACTTTGTTGTACCATTATAAAAATTGTTCATAATTTTAATATTCATACAAATATAAACAAACCTAGTATAGGTAGTTTTGGTTTCTGCAAGTTTACAAACTTTACCAATTTTAATACATCAAAAAATAGGCCCCTACTATACGATTTCTGGTAACACTGCTTTCAAATTCTCTTTCACAGTTCCATAAATGCATGAAAAATTCATAAGAGTGCAAATTAGGCAATATGGTCACACTTGGCACATCTAACCACAACTCTCCGACACTGCAAATACTGTGGATTTGAGAAATAAATCGTACATCATTGAACATGCAGATGATACAATATTAATACCACATACTTGAAATTTTTGAAAAGTTTATAACATCCGCATGGTTTGGCAACTACTGTATATAAAAACTTACATAATAGTAAAAACTGCAAAGTTGTATTTCCTAGATATGAAAGTTGCAATATTCCTATGTTTTACGACTACTGAATATGCGCTGTCGATACATGTACCGACACTAAAATACACTACCACAATAACCAAATGATACATTTAAGCTCAGCAAAAACCATGATTTCAAACACTACGCAACTATGACAAGTGCTTCAATATTTGCTGAAAAAATAATAATTAAACTATAGATTATCTCAGTTCAATAGATTTTATGCGTGTTCTTGAGCAATTACTACATGGAAACGGTAAACTGGAAAGCCACTACAAATTAAAACAGTCTCGTGACTTTTGTTTGCATGAGTCACGATGGCCATTTAGCCAGGAAGACAACTACAAATGATCGGGTGTGTTCGGCAAAGTTTGGGTTACATTCGTACGATGCGTGAATAATACGGTGCTCTTTAGTGAATAATATAGTACAATGGCTATAAATGAAGCACACTTGTTACTGAAACTACAGTATTACAGTTTTCTTTATTATATATGACACTGTAAGTCAGATCTACGTATCACATGTTCGGTACCGAAATTATCCTGAATTTAGCAGAAAATCAACATTTAGTATCTCAATAGGCGATGTTCTCTTTCAATATAGAACTTATGTACAAGTAAAATAAGTTAAGTAGGAGCACATTTATAATTACTTTCCTGATGAATTTGACAATAACAATTTTATAACGAATGCTAAGAGCGGAAGAAACCGGAGATCCTACATAAAACCCACGTACCAGTTGCATTGTCTGGTATGATTGCCTATTGCAAAAATCAGTGTGTGACCACAAATAGAACACAGATTGCCTTGGTTGCAGGTTTACGCTCTAGTGTGAAGCCACAACGACCCCAAAATTTTTTTTGTCACAATGAAAATAAATATTATTTTGACGTACGAAAATGTTTTATGTTAATAGTCAATTAATTTTATATGGTAAGTTATAGGAGTTAGGCTAGAAAATCCTTTTTTACTGTAAATATTGTAAATTTTTACTGTTTCAAACAGCGTGTTGAAGAAAGAGGCAACAATTTGTCTGGGGAAAAAATACTGAGAATACAGAATTTCTGAAATTTTTTTTGTGTATTTTGTGAATTATATTTTTGGATATTTTAAAACTGAAAAAAAATTGTGACCTATTCACATTTTGTGTATATATTTTTCAGGCAAGTATTTACATTTTTACACTGGCATGTGAAGGGGTTAAGCATCTCGCCAATGTAAACACCAAGATTTGAAACCTTCCTACATAGAGTAGTTACAGAATTAATTATTTTAACATCTAATGTGTCATAGTCTATGAATTTAAGAAGCTGTGCAGTATCTACTGTAACAGTCTGTGATTTACTAGGATTTATTGTCAGATAGTATGCTGTGCACCATCCCTGTATCAAGGATATATTGTAATTCAGGTGTTCTACTGTCCTACTCATGTTGCATTTGTTTGACGAGAAATACATTTGTAGGTCATCTCCATAAAGGTGGTACAGTAGGAAAAAGATAAGCCAAGGTCGTTAATATACAACGAAAATAATAGTGGTCATAGCACTGAACCCTGAGGGACTCCAGTTTTGAATGCAGCTTATTCAGATACAGTAGACTCCCGATTATCCGTGTGCTGATTATCCGCTCAAAATATTTCACTTTAAATAGTTGGAAAAAAAAAAATTTTATTTTGTTATATACAAATACACGCAGAGGTGCCAACCATTTACCAAAGCTTCCAGTAGTCATTTTGCGAAAAATCCGTATTTTTCAGTATTTTTCCGTAGTGAACATATTATCTTAAGCCAAAGCTACATTGACCATAAAGTAGCCAAATAGAAATAACAGTAACCGCACCGTAAGAAATTGACAGGTTTCCATCCCTCTTACGGCGGCTAAGCAGCTGTACGGTATGTTATAGCATGCATCACTCGAAAGTGTGTGTTCAATTTTTACGGTTATTCCTTACGGCGATTCTAGTGCTGCCTGTAAATATGTAGGCCTATACATAATCACATTACCTGTTCGTCGGTAACTTCGGCATTTGTTGTTGGATCTACATCACTTAATTATAATATAATTAACCTCAAAATTTCTAACTTCGAAAATGCTTAACGTGTTTTTACCATAACTATGTACTGACGGCGGCATCTTTGCCACCGTGTTTACACTGAAGTCACAACTCCACGCTTCACAAAATACGTGTTGTTGAGATACATTTGAAGCACTTAAACGTGTCCACAACTGAATATTCTGAACAATATTTCTCAACACTCTTCTCTTTCAAACTCATACTCGAATTTAAACATTCACATCAACACACGTTCGTTAAAATACGGCAACATGGATAAGTTTCCAATATGGCAGAACAGCGGAAGAAGAAACAATAATCATGCACGAGCACGACTCGTTTGACTGCATGAGTCAACATCAACAACTAATCGATAAGTCGGAAGACTGCGGTCTCGCCCGAAGTAAATAAACAATTGATTGTATGAGATACGTACGACATACGAGAATCTTCCGACGCGTGCCGCGCAAAGTGTAAACACACTAGTTTGTAAATAAGCTAGCATCACCAAAATATGTCTTCGGCAAACTAAAAAAAAGTGAGAAACAAAACAATGTGTGTGCCGGAGCGTGGGAAAAGAAACAGCGCGTCAAACGATCCACAGAGTTACGAATTGAAATACATGCATACACAATGGAACATGCCTATTCATTTACAGTCGGGCGGTAGCTAATAAATCCGTAGTTTATAAACAGGATCCGTACTTCCGTAGTTAACCATCGTAATTCGTATAAACTACGGATAATCCGTAGTAGTTGGCACCTCTGCACACGTTGTGTTTATTCACATAATTTTAATTAACGTGTTATGCCCGCAACCGTATTTTTAAAAGCTTGAATCAGATTAATTTTTTTCCAGCAGGCAAAACAATTAGCTCAGTGTATGAATGGATTAATGAGATTTTTACCTTGGACAAATAAGATATCCGTAATTTTTTATTACTTGCCTTTTTACATTATTTGCACATACCCCTTAATCATTACTGTGAATTATCGAGAGTCTACTGTATTAAATTGCTTCCTTTTATTGCAGAAATTAATTTTACTTTTTTTACTATGGAAATCTAAGAAAGGGTAAAAGTCGATTATTCATGGTTTTGGACTATCCGAGGCATCTGCCCCCTCTATTAGCGTGGATATTTGGGAGTTGACTGAACTTCATTCCTATTCTCAACACATTGATATAGATAACTTATGTAGAACTTGACAGAAAGCTGAGAATTCTGAGGATAAACAAAATGTCTAAGCAATTCCTCCAAAAGTATTTCATGATTTACCATATTGAACAAATCTGTATAGTGCAACATTGTAAGCAGTGTTAACAGACGTCTGTCCATTGCAAGTCAAATATCATCAGTAACACTTAAAAAGTACTCACCAAGCTACAAAATCCAGAGGCTTTGGCAGACTGGTGCCTTTGGTGGTCCCCAGACTCAGGCATTCTACAAGGGCCAGGTCTACCATGAAGTGTATGGATGCATGCAAATGCAGAGCAGCCACCTAGCCAACAACATGAAAGTGCAAACTGAGGTTAGTGAACTGGAAAAAAACATATATTTACCATAGCATATGAGAAGACACCATAAAAATTTGCTGGTTCACTAACTGCAGGGTACTACACTTTCAGACATCGGTATAAATTGAGAAAATATCTGTTGCTAAGCAGTTGTTCGCTGACACTGTGTGTTCATGACTCAGCCAGCAATTTGTTATGGATACTAAATTTTTGTTGGCCTAAAACTTTCAGGAGGTGTAAATTTGTAGGCTGGATGTGAAAGCAACAATGACATTACAGGTTTTATTAATATAAAAAAACTATCCAAATTCCTTGAACATAAAATTATTTTACTGAAATAGAATTCTTTTCCACTTATGTGAAATAACTTAATTTACAGTATTTACAGGCTCATAAAAAATAATTACACACATATTCACCTGTCAAAAAGTGCCAAGATTCCTACAATTAACCCAGATAGTATACTTCAGACACCCACAACCAACTAAATTATTATTATTATTAAAAAAAAAGACAAACTATTTTATTTTAAAGACTGAAGAACTTTCTTACAAGCTTGTAAATCTATTTTTTTTACTTTACATAAACAAAACTACCTATGATAATTTATTTGTACTTCACAGAGGTAAACATTTATGACTAGGCTGGGCTGGGTTTTCTACCACGTCAACAATCCCAACCTCAAAAGTTAGCTAGGCATGACAAAAACAGCCTACCCATGTGTCACACATGCTTCATAACAAATTATTGTTGACATTCTAACCATACCCTCACAAGGAAGCAATGAGCAGAAAACTGGAAATGGGGACTATGGTCTATGTCATAGGCCTGATCACATTAACTAGTGGCATCAGGAGAAAACAGTTGTTTCTGGTGCAGCAGACTCAATGACTGGACTCCCTCCAGTGTAGCTGCACTGGTAGATACCATGGTCAGCCACAGATTCATACTCCTTTAATCACCTTGGGAAGGCTTCATAGACTAGCTCCATACAGCTGACCAGCCACAATGAAGACAGCAGCAAGAGAGTCAACCAAATGCAGTTGGAGTTCCCAGTGTTAGGATACAGTATCTTGTACATCTGCTACAGTTGTCAGTGGGTTGAATGAAGCAGCAGCCATGACTAAAAATACAAACTGCTCTTACTAAAAGTTAAGTTTCACAGTTTTCCTTGTCATTAAACAAGAAACTGTATGTGCAATTGGGTCAGCCCATAATGTGAAGAGGTCTAGTCAAATCCTACATTTCTGCTTCAAGGTATATGTCGAGAAAGCTGACTCTACTCAAATTAATTCCAAAAAGTGAACAAATGTGATCTCACAGTCACATAATAAAATTCAACACATGCTAGTGATTGTGAATCCAGCAATACATAGGCATAGATGTAATATTCACCTAATTATTTATTTTATATGGTACATAATTATTTCTTTTATATGGTACAGAATTATTTCTTTTATATGGTACAGAATTATTTCTATTATATGGTACAGAACCTCTTTGAACAGGCCTAATTAATTTAGATTCTGGTTCCTTAAGAGTCATAATTTGAAGATATCAGTTAACAAGTTTTGTACTTCTTGAGACACTTAATGACACCTTAAAAATGTACTAAGAACTTTTTATATCTGTCTTTGCCCGCTGTTGTGACTTGAACACAAATGAATTTATCTTTTACTCAGTAACACAATTAGGGGTCGGGTTGCAACTGAAGAATGGTAGGCAATCTCTATGAACCACAGACACTTATTTATTCCAACCAACAGTCAATATCTATACAGGGCTTTAAACAATTACTCGTTTACAACAAACTATTGCAGGCCTCACTGGTTGGAGAGGCCCATTACTTCTCTATTTTGGCCTTAATTACACTAGTCCTGCTAGGCGTAATTTGGGGAGAGAGTGCAAGAGTGGAAACCCAGAGAGTGAGAGGGTTGACTTACCACTATATTTGTTCCACTCAGTACACAACCACAAAACCGAAGTCCCAAAAGCCCTTTTCGAGCCCCTCGAGCATCTAGCACCCCTCTGTGGATGTCTGCACAGCGACCATGCTCCTCACCGCCAAGCCTCCTCGGTCCAATGACGTGTAGAGGCACAGGTTCTCTGGATAGCGACTGTGATGATGACTGCGACCCCCTCCCTTGAGGTGACATCGCTTTTATGGGCAGCATCGCCTTGTTGAACCTTGTTGTTGCCACAACTGATGCTCCAGCAGCCACCGTGGTTTTCCCTTGACAATGTCATACACCGTGCTACAAGAAAGGTATACCTTGCATGCAATGACGATTCATATTACTGTACATTGAACATATTTCGTGAAGTATTCAAATACAAACATCATACAATCAATTGAAATGCATCTATAGTGTTCCCAATAAATCTATCTATCTCCTAATAGGCCTACTTCTCTCTTCTCTGTATGCAAGTTGTATTGTGCACTATTACAAAAGAAACAAATAGCACATCAAGACTGCAAACATTATATTCTAAAAAATGCACAATGCAATAGTTTTCTGATAATTTATGAAGCAAGATTTATAGAGTTCTGTTTTTGATATTATAGCAAATGTTTAAAAATTAACAATGTATGAAGACCCTATAAAATATTAAGACATTTAGAGTAAAGGTTCTTAAAAGTTTCATGTACCACAGTTACATCTGCAAACATTAACAGCTAAAAACCAAATAAAATATATTATAAATCCCTGAATTAAAAAAAAAACATAAGGTTAAGAACATTTTTATAAATTAATACATACATGCAAAACATATGCAAGTAAGGAACTAGTCAATGTCAGTATTTCCTCCTCTCCATGCTAGGTGGTGTCTGGCTCTTCATTAGAGCATCTTGGATGACTTAATTTTAACGTAGCACCTAAGGATTGAGAGCATTCCTAACTACTCGGATGATATAGCATGTCGTACTAAATGAACGTTTACTACATTTTAATGATAGTATGATCGATCACTGTCATGCCAATACAGTCAACATGGCAGCATTGTGGCATATATTTAAACCATTCAAACACACTGCTGTCTCTATAAGCAGTTGGTATTCAAGAGATATTTGTTACTTCATCCAGGGATTGGTCAGCATCCTTATCAAGAGTCCTCCTAGCTTGTAATTTCCTCTTCTTAGATTCTGGTGCCTTCTGGCTTGTACCATGCAAGTCATGCTTTTCTAAGAACAGTGCTTATTCAGTTCTGAAGCTTTTATACTATTACTACCTTGATCAGTAATAAAAGCTACATGCTTACAGTCTTCTTCTGTAATGCCTACAAAGAAGGGTAATTTCAGTAGCTGGTTCCTTATGTTGTGATTTGCAAGCTATTATAATTTCTTGCAGAAAACCAGAAACAAAGCAAACGCTAGTCATAAGCTGCCAACCTTAGATATACTATGCTTTTTAAGTGTATTTGTATGTCATATGTCTAAATATATGTTGTATAAGCTAGCTCATGATAATTCAATGCTTCTAAGATCTCTGGTAAATACTGTTTATGCAAAGTGTTAGCCCTGTCTGCCATGCAGCATGAAGTAGCAGACAGATGGCGTCTACATCCCCATGAGAGCCACTTAGGCTAATTAATATCTGGGAAATACACATGAACCTATTAATGGGAACAGTTTCAAATGGACTAAAGTCCACAACACAAAAATCAACACTTTTTTTATATAGGCCCATAACTTTTAACTCTTAACAATTTTTGCCTCATTATATTTTGTTAGCTGGTTAGTGTTGACAGTCTTTACATCATTTGTGAAACATATATGGGTTGTCCTTTTGTTTACTGAACAATACTACATTGTGCGGCAAAGTCAGTGTCTTGTCCATGTTTTACCACTACATGTTAATAGTTTGTTGCACTTTTTACACTACAAAATCCCATGTTCCTTACTTGCCTCATCAAAAATGATACTGAAGCCAGACCAACAAGCAAAATGGCTTTGTACTTGGTTTATGTCAGCGACTTTCCAGATGTTGTGGCATATCTTCATTTCAGCTTTGCACAGATATTACATCGGAGGTGAAAAACATACAGATATTGAACTACTGAGAACCTGCTATATTACAAATTGCAATGCTGAAAGATCACAGCAGCAACTTGAGTTTACAAATCATAAGCAGACTAGAGAAGAGATTTTGGTCAGAGCTTAACCTCTAGGTCTTGAGTGCTGGTGAATGGTGAAATTGTGTGAGATTGGAGCAGCACCAGAATGAATGGGTGGAGGAAGCCAGAGATCCCCGAGAAAACCAGCCGCCCAGCGGCATGGTCCGGCACAATTCACACACGCAAAAATCCGGGGACCGACCCTGCTGGGAATCTAACCTAGATCGCCTTGGTGGGAGGCGAGTACTCTAGCCACCGTGCCGATCATAGCTCTTAGTTCGTAAGCAGGAAACCCAATCTGATAGTTTGAAACAACAGTAAAGCTCACATTACTATGAATTAGATAGGCCTAGATATTTTAACAAAATATTAAATATACCATAACTTCTATGTGCGTTTAAAATCTGAGTAGGTGGTGTAGTGTAACATTGAGGCATTGGACTCCCATTTAGCAGGACCCAGGTTCACTTCTCGGTCTGGCTATCCCAATCTGTTTTTCCATGGTATCCCAAGATCATTGCAGGCAAATGCTGTGATGGTTCCTTAACAAACACCATGGCAGATTCCTATCCCAAATCCTGTAACTTAGACTCGTTGGTCTCTATTGATGTCACTGTTTATGTGACGTTAAGCTGAATGAAATAAAAACATATATGCATACGTTTATGGGAGCTATCATATATTCTTTTTCATACAGAATAGACTTGTACACTGAATTTCGTAACGTCATATATTATTGATGCTAAACATGTACTCATATGTAAGCTTAATATGTGGTATAATTATTGTTTTTTTATTAGTATATGATGCCAAAACAAAACAAAAAGAATGTTTATGAAAATAATGTCACACGTGTTACGAGTAATGCTAGGTTAGGCAGCGAGTCAGTTTCAATGGCAAGTACGTAGATGTATTCTATGTAGAGGCTAACAAAATAATTTAAACACACTTTTATATGGAAAAGTAATAATGATAGTGAAGTAGGCCTATCATAAAATTGTTTGAAAGTGTTAATATATGTATAGGAGATGAAATTAATTGTGTAATGTTAAGTAAGTTTGGTTGGCACTAACAAATGTAGCCTTAACATGTGTTGCGAGACAATGTGTACATGAAATGTGTCTTTATAAGTTTTGGAAGTTGAAATAAGTGTTAACTCTAGATTTATAGTGATAAGCAGAGTAATTTAGTGTATTATGATTATGTAAGGAAGTGCTCATGTATGGGATAGTTTAAAATTGCTGTCTGTGCAGAAAATTCAAAGACGGTTTGGTTAGGTTAGGATCTGTTGTTGATTCATGAGACAGTGATATAGAATGCAGGAAATGCTAGTACAAGATGTCTAGCAAACTAGGGTAAAATAATTCCCTGACTTTTCCAGCTTTTCCAATAGAACATATAAATTTTCCAGAAAAATTAAAACAAATACATTATGTACAAATACAGTATAAGCCCATTGCTATATTTGTGTTGGGGGACATGATACTGGTACTTAACTGAATGAAAGTAATTCCACGATATACCAGGTGTGACCATTCCTTTAGTTTTACATTATGGGCATAAAATTACTGCGGCAAGACTGAATCTGATCTATAATTGACGTCTACTGCACTACCCTTTCAAAAATTGCAGTTACAGTAAATACTGTATAGTTCTTGTTTATCTGACTATCCAATATATTCCGTATTATCTTACGCACCAGAGGAGAAATATATAAACCTTTTGACGTCACTCAGGGCTTCGCCCCTAAATTTATTGAGCCAGATGTGGCTCCCGCCATAAAGGCCTATATAGTTATGTAGTGCGCCAAGGTTGAGTGACACATAACCTTTGTTCTACGTACCATTCCACTTGCTGAGATGAAGTTGTTTTAAATGTGTAAAGTAACTCATTTAGTCACAACATGTGCCTCAAGTTGTTTGTGTTATTTTCCATTGAAAGTTTATTGCTTTTAGGTTTGTTCACATTTGTTACATGATTCCACTTGCAGCACCAACTTTAAAGAATAAAAAAAAGATTATGCTTACGGTATAAGGGATATATTATCATTGTTTAATATGTAATCTCCATTCATCGGGACGAGTCATCAAGTTAAGCAGAAGTGGCAAGCCTAGGGTGAGAGAAACAGGCAATCACCGCACTGTGTGGAGAGAAAAAAGGAATCACAGCATTGTGTGGACAGAAACAGGGAATCACCGCATTGTGTGGAGAGAAACGGAGAATCACCACATTGAGTGGAAAGAAACAGGAAATCACCGCACTGAGTGGAGAGAAGCTGGGAATCACGGGACTGAGGGGGCAGAGATTGCGGGCGTGACCGGATGAGGAGAGAGAGAATGTCGTAGGTTGCTCGAACTTTGGCCGGTAGGCATGTGGGACGCCTTTAAAAGCCCACATAAGTGTATTTTGTAAGGAACAAATCTGTGTAAACATCTGCGAGTGATTTTCAGGTTTATAGCCATGCAGGCGACGTCTCACCCTGAGAAAGAGACTAGCTGGGGACTCCATGCCCGTAATATATGGAATGACACCGTAAACCATGACCGTCTATATCTCCTGTTAACCATGGCAACAACTGGCACCTTTCAATGTGGCTAAAATCGGTATTGGACTTCAAATGGCAAAGTTAGGAAGTGATTCGTGCAAACTTGTAGAGTGGAATAACGGACTCGCGGGAAGCCATTACGTTTAATGTTAACTGTACGTACGATGGTCTGTGTATGAAACAAGATTCGCGAGACGAGCAAGTGTTGTTTGAATGCCAATTGCATTGCTCGGCGAGGAGGAGAAAGGCAGACGTCGGCCTTACACGTCACACTGAAGTATTTGTTGTGTGCTAGATTCGCTTGTATCACTGCTTGTTTCCAACTGGAGAGCCTGAGGAAACGCTGGAACAAATAGTTGAACTAATGCGACCAGAACTGCACCCATACCTACAACATACAACACGACAAACAGTGGAAGGATTCATTCAGCACGCCCAAGCTGTGGAACAGAATTTAGAGGTGATGAGATTAATGTGCACGCAGGCCACACCTAATGCCAGAGTCGACACTATGACAGCAGCTGAAAAGATGGCGGTAGTTTGCTATGCTCCACCAACGGACAGTTCACGCACCATCTCCTGCCCAGGTAACACTGACTGCCAACAATCGACCTCAGATCGTCCTCGATGTATAATCGGTGAAGAACCATCACCCAGATGCCAGACATGCCCAAGGGACATACATCACTGGCACAAGGACTGTCTGATACATAACCAGTACCGACCCTAAGGAGACCTGATCAACCCAACAGGAAACGGAATGTAGGGAATGGCAGGACAACCCAACCCTCCCTGTACCTGTAAATAACATTGGCTGAGATGTAACTGGGTCTGTTTTAGGTAAAGTAAGTGTGGAGGAGAATGACTTGCTATGAATTCCAATGGTTGTCAATGGTCATCCCATTAACGCCCTTATCAACACAGCTGCCAGCCACAACTGCACCGCAGCGAGGCTCGTCGAGGAATCCCATTTCGAGCATTGACCAAGTAGACTACAGCTGGCCACTACCAGAGATGCTTGCGCCACCCGTGGGGTTGCAACATTACGAGTGGATGTGCGGGACCAGACCTCCACTATGACTGAACTTGGTGACAGATGAGCTACAAGATGACGTTATCGTGGGGCAGCCGTGGCTGCGTGCGCAGGATGCACGCACTGAGGTCAATGTAGGCCGAGTGCATGTCGGCAGCCAGGGCCGATGCACCATCTACTGCATCAGATGCTCACCGCCAGCAGCGCATCATAAGGATGGAGTTCCTCACAAACACCATGAGTTGATCCAGAGTGTACTTGATCAGCAAAGCAATGTGTTTGCCACAGCAGACTCCTTGAAGCACACTAGCGTAACTGAACATGCAATTCTTACACATCCACATACCCCTATGTTTATTCTCCTTGGTAGTTTTGGACATACAGGCAAACAAACTATCCTCACGCAGGTGCAGGAGATGTTACGAGATGGCATAATTGAACCCAGTGAAAGCCCATACAATTGTCAAAATAGTTTTGGCAGAGAAGAAGGATGGTTCATTAAGTTTTTGTATAAATTTTAAACCTATCAACAAGGTAACCATCAATGCCCCACCCCCTTTGCTGAATATTACAGATACTTTAGCTAACCTTGGGAATGCAAAAATGTTCTCATCTCTTGACTTGAAGGCAGGCTATTGGCAGGTGCCAATAAGACCTGAGGACTGACCCAAGACTGTCTTTATTCACCATTACAGATGGTAAACGATTTCAATTTTGTGCTGTGCCATTTGGTTTACAAGATGCCCCAGCAACATTTCAAACGATGATGATGCACATTCTGGGCAACTACGCAGGGAAATTTGCAGCAACTTATTTACATGATACAATCGTCGTTAGTGCTTGAGCGACTGGCCACTCATGGCCTGACTTGCAATCTAGAATAATGCCACATTAGCACAACTGAACTGAATTTTTTGGGGCTCATTGTGAATGCTGACAGAAACCGCCCAACTGAGAAACAGCTCCAGATCACTGCCAAAAAACCCCACTACTTACACGTAAACAGCTACAATGATTTCTAGGGCTAGCTAATTGTTTGTGTTCTTTCATTCCAGAGTTCTCCATTGTAGCCACACCAATAACAAACTTGCTGTCACCCAAAACCCGGTTCCAGTGGACCTAAACAGCACAAAATGCTTTCGATGAGCTTAAATTCCGTTTCAGTCAGTGTAGAATGCTGAGTCGACTAGACACAAACAAACCAATAATTGTACAAACAGAAGTGAGCCAAGAAGGGATAGGCGCCATCTTGTTGCAACTGGGTGATGAAGGGGAGCCTCAAGAGGTAGAATATACCAGTGCTAAATCTGGTGAAGTAGAGTGAAGGTATAGCGTGAACGAGAGTGAATGTGTGGGAGTGGTGCTGGCTTTAAGACAGTACTGTCATCACTTAGAAGGCCCACATTTTGTTTAATGAATTGACAGCCAGTGTCTCAAGTGGTTGGAAACCATACAAGACTGTTGATAAAAACTTCTAGGTGGGCAATGTTATTGCAGGCACTAGATTTTACAGTTGAGCATATTCCTGGGAAGGAAAATGAGCTGGCAGATGAGTTATCACGCAACCCAAATTAGGCAGAAGATGGTAGAGATGATGCAGAATGGGAAGATCTGTTGCCACCCATCAGATGCACACCTGGACAGATCCCAGAGGCCTCTGTTTACGAAGCTGCTGCCTGCGCTCTGAATACAACCACTCCACCCACTCTCCCACCTGGTGCAGAACTAGACGACTTGGATGCCTTTGTACGCACAGCCCAACGGACCAGTAAGTACACATAAGACATTGCGAGACAATGCAGTGAGCAGACGTGAGGGATACAGTGTCCTTGAAGACTATGTGTAAGTGAAATGCCCTGGGAGTAAACAGGCTGAACAAACAATATGTGCAATTCATGACCTGTTTTACTGGCATGGAATGAGTCGCTTCGTGTAGTTAACGGATAATACGACTCAGTTCTCGGGACGGCGATGGCGGAGTTTCTATGAACAGTGGCGTGTTACAGCCCATACGACACCAGTGTATCACCCTAGGGTGAATCTCAATAAGACGGAATCAGGAGATTAGGGCCCAGCTAGCTTGAGTCTTGACAATGATCACGCAAAATGGAACACTCACATTCCAAAGACCTTATACTGTTTGAGGCCGTGCATAAATATGACAGATGAGACGACAGCCACGCTTGTGCAGGGACGCAATCTTCCCCTATCTGGACAGTACAGGGTAAAAGATAAAGATTCTGAATGTCATTGGAGAGAACCTAGAGGAAAGGGTGCAAGCCATTCAGGAGGTAAGTGACTCAGCATGGCAAAAGCAGGTAGAGTATTACGCACAGCGCATACCAATGTCAACCCGCCCCCATCCAGCATTATCACCAGAATAGATGGTATATGCACGATTGAACCCCCTTTCGGTAGCACAGAAAAACTTCTCTGCAGAACTCGCTCCAAGGTAGCTAAGCCCTTTGCAAGTGTTAAGAGTGTTGGGACCCACAACTGTGTTGCTGAAGCTATCCTCAGGACGAGCTGCCAAATACCATTGAGACACTATGCGATTAGCTCCGGATGAAAATGCAGAACATTCAAGAACTGAAACTCAAACCCAATCACAAGAAGAGGAGGGACAGGACAGGTATGAAGGAAACCATGCCACTTCCACTCTTGCTGACAAGAACCAAGAAATATTCAGAGGGCTTCCAGAAGAAGAGAAAGCGTACTGGGTTCAAGGAGATGGTGCGATCCCAACACCAGAGTGCCTGTTTCCAGAAGAGACCACAAGTGCAGGTGGGGCTACACACTTCCGAGACTTTGAAACCTTCACATAACCAAATCAAAATGTTCTTCCACGTCCCCTGATCTGGGAGACTACTGACGAGGACGATCAACATGATTCCCCAGACGTGTGCGAATCCTTGTGGCCACTTCATTATTAGTTTGAGACATCAACTTCAGAATAACAGTAGAAGAGCCCCAAGAGTCAAAATCAGAGAACAATCCTATTGGAAATGTTGTTGCGGAAGTGTCGATTGCAGAAGCTCGCTATGACTTGAAGCCACGTACAGCAGCCAAACAACCTAGATGTTGTACAGTGCATGTCCTTTTCCAGATGTCAGTAGCATAGAGTCTCTGCTCATGACAACCGAGCAGCTATAGTATCGCCATCACATTGAGCTACTTTCGGAGGGGGCAATTGATGTCATTCAGGGCTTCGCCCCTAACATCATTGAGCCAGATGTGGCTCCCGTCATAAAGGCCTATATAGTTATGTAGTGTACCAAGGTCAAGTGACACATAACCTTTGTGCGACGTACCTTTCCACTTGCTGAGATGAAGTTGTTATAAATGTTTAAAGTAATTAATTTAGTCTCAACCTGTGCCTCAAGTTGCTCTTGTTATTTTCCACAGAAACTTTATTGCTTTTAGGTTAAGTGTGTGTTTTGCTTAGGCTACATTTTCTACGTGATTCCATACGCTGCCACTTTTAGCACCAACTTTATAATTTAAAAAAAACCGGCTGTGGTTAGAGTATAAAAGATTTATTACCATTGTTTAATATGTACTCTCCATTCTTTCACTGTTGAACTATATTCTAGACGAGTTGTCAAGTTAAGCTGAAGTGGCAAGCCTGGGGCGAGAGAAACGGGGAATCACCGCACCGAGTGGAGAGAAATGGGGAATCACTGCACTGAGTGGAGAGAAACAGGGAGTGAGTGAGAGTGAGATATTTGGTCAGTGGTTAACATCAAAGTCTTTAGCGCTGATGAAGGGTGACATGAGGTGAGTATGGAGCAGCACCGGAATGAAATGCCAGAGGAAATGGGAGATCCCTGAGAAAACCCGCTGACCAGTGGCATCGCACACCACTATTCCCACATGTGAAAATCCAGGGACCAACCACGCCGGGCGTAAATGTATCGCCTTGGTGAGAGGCGAGAGGTCTGACCCCTCGGCCACCGCAGTCCAGAGAAACAGGGAATCATGGGACTGAGGGGGCAGAGATTGTGGGAGTTACCAGACAAGGAGAGAGAGAATGTTGTTGGATGCTCAAAATTTGGTTGGTAGGCATGTGGGATGCCTTTCAGAGCCCACATAAGTGTATTTTGTAAGCAAATAAAACTATCTACGCATCTGCGAGTAACTTTCAAGGTTAGAGCCACACTGGCAACGTTAAACCCTGAGAAAGAGACTAGCTGAGCCTCCATGCCCATAATCCACGGAGTGGCGCCCTAAACCATGACTGTCTATGGCTCCCGCTAACCCCGGTAACACTATAAACTGGCAAGACACACTTACAAGAGTAAATTCTATTTTTTGCTAATCTCGACCAATATCAATTGTTTTACATTAAATGTATTTTTTTTTTTAAATCTCCAATGTTCTGTTGGCCAGTTTATGTCAGATAAGCAATGCTGTACTGTTTTACAAAATATTGTACAGCGATTTACTAATCACAATCTAGGTACCAATGACTTCTTCAAACACTTTGTCACTATTGATCTAGATTGGTACAAAAATGCATTAAATCAATATAATGATAAAATGAAAGTCCTTTTAGACAACCTAAGAGCATTCAAACTTGTGACCTGACAACCATACTTCCCTGACTTTACCAGGTTTTCCTTGTTTTCCAGGTTGCCGGACACCCACTAGTATGTTTGGTGTATGTGAAATGGTGTTATGTAAATTAGTGAATTGTTGATTAATAATTAAGAGTTTGGTTGTTAGAGCTGTTTTCGTACTGAGTTTTATTTAAATACATGTCGGTTTTGGATTGTGCTAATGTCTGATTTTGGAATAATACTTCTGGAAACAATTGTAAAGTATAACAGTGGTGCAACATAAATTGGAGTCAAATTACATTGTGTGCTGCCTTTTCTTATTTATACTGTCAAACTGGATGTGGTCGTGAAGTCTTATCATGTAATTTTCAATGCCAACGTAAATATGATTACAGGCGAAGTACACGTAAAAAAGTATTATGTATTTGAAACTAATATAAATTAAAAAAGAGTGGATGGGTTTTATTTTACTAATCAATACCTGTACATTGGTATTAAATAGTAAAATAAAACCTGTCCACTCTTTATTTCTTAAAAAAAAAAAAAAATTATATTTCATTATATTGGAACTTGGGGATGCAGTAGAAAGTTTAACTTGTAATTTGTAGCAGTGGTAAGTTATCTGCAAATAAAAAAACAGTGGAGGTGTTTCATTTGAACATATATTACTAATTATTTGGTATTGGATTATAAAATAAAATCTATCTACCATTTTTTACTTAAGATAAGTGAAAATATTGAATTTTTTAGCGCTAAGCCAAAAAAAAAAATGTACTCCCACAGATGACCGATAGCGTGTTGAAGAGAGAGAGAAGGAACGATGAGAAGAGTAGCATTGCAGACAAAGTATTAGTTTAGTCATTACTTGTTTGTTTTGATATAGGATATTAATAAAATACCAACTTACCCTACTCCAGTACAACCATAACACTTTATGAAGTTTATTTGTAGGAGAGAGCATTTACCACAACTCTCTACCCCTAGTATGTCTGGTATAGACCATTAACAGTAAAGTACTGGTAAGTACTTCGGAATGTCAACTTTTTAATACCAC
The DNA here is from genome assembly GCA_003012365.1 of Medauroidea extradentata. Classification (NCBI taxonomy): domain Eukaryota; kingdom Metazoa; phylum Arthropoda; class Insecta; order Phasmatodea; family Phasmatidae; genus Medauroidea; species Medauroidea extradentata. The sequence goes on from PNEQ01113918.1 coordinate 26,619, forward strand.
TGTAACAAGCATAATCAATTCACTCGACTGCTGCACTCATAAAGTCATTAATGTCCATGGCAATGCTTCAATTTATATGGTGGAAATATACAAAATGCAAGAAGAGTCGAGCCTTAGTTGCACTCAAAAAAAGCTCATGTTACTATCATCATTCAGATACAGGCTGGTCTTATAATCCGAACCAAATCCAACAGACGCATTATAATAATAACTTGCAATTGGGCAACCAGCTGTAACCTCCTCCTCAATCACCTAGCAATCCCCTCCTAAACTTTACATCCCTCCTTACTGCCGCCAACTTCTCTGAAAGTAAATTCCATTCCCGCAAAGACCTCCTAAACATTGACTGCCTACCCCTCTTTGTTCTACTCTACACCACTTGGACCATGTCACAGTTAATTCCCTCTTACTCTATATTCTGCCTTAGTTAACAGGCAGCCTAACTTACTCCAGTCTCCCTCTTCATTTAACATCCTGTACATCCCAACCAACCTTTCCACTCTTCTTCTTTCCTTAACAAGTTTCACCCCAGTTCCTTCAACATCATAGACGGCTGAAAGTTACCTTCGTCCTCACTAACCTACCCTTACCTTCCCAATTTATCCTTCACCCTCTTTGATGCCCGTCTTTGCACCCTCCCAAGCCCCCGCACCACCAATTCCACGTATGGATCCAACTCTTCCACCTATTACTCTAACATCAGTCGTACCATTATAATATAATTATGGGCTTTTCCTTCACTACAGTACTCACACCCTTCAATACCTTTCCTAGCACACCTAGAACCCTTTAGACACTACACTCTCTCTGAAACATTATGCCTGGGTACTTGTATTCTGAAGCTTCCTCTGTCTCCTGCCCTTCCCACCAGTACATGACCGTACTCCTAACCTTCTTTCTCGTAAACCTAATAGCCTTTACCTTTCTCACACTTATTTTCATTTTGTCCTCTTCCGTCCACAAATGCATTCTATCGAGGTTATCCTACAACATTTTCCTTCCACCCACCGCTGCATATAAAACATAGTCATCTGCATACAATCTTATTTTTCCACTCACACCCATACTTGTAATTTACCATTATTATAAACATCAAGGATCCCAGCACGCTTCCCTTTGGCACACTGAACGCAACTGCCGCCGCGCAGAGTGGGATGTGGAGGTACAAGAACTAGATAACGTCAGCTAAATGGGTAATGAATAAACACAAAAGGCAGGGATATTATGTTGACGAGAAAATGAACTTTAGACCTACAGTGATGATACAGGAAACGGGATGGAACCCACTGAAGGACAGGAGAAGAATAGAATGATTGGTCAGGACATACAAGGTGATGAATGGTGAAGGTGGGTGGGGAAGATTGCTCTGCAGACTTACTATGGGATCATTCAAGGGGAGACGAGTCTCATCTAACTCGACCTACAGAATACTACCAGCTTTTCCGTCTCCTATATTCTCTACTTTTGAGAACTGTTATGTCCCATGTCCTACTATTGCATCGCTTGAGGGGGAATTTGTGTACTTGGATTTCCTACCTTGTTTATGCATGCGCGGCTGAGACACGACGAAGTTTCCTGGCGAGGAACAATGGCGAGACCAGCTGGGCGGCCCCGTTCCCCGTCGAATTGGCTTCAAGACTTCGTGCAGCTAAATAACGCGGGCGCGTTTACTGCTGTTCTCTACGCCTTCGCCAAATTGTTTGCTGGTGATGACGTCGATGCGTTAGGCGCTCATTGGCTTGGCGAAATCAGCTGAACTCATGCCGAAGACTGCTGAAGATTGCCGAAGCCAGGGGCTAGTTTGAATCCCCGCCTGTTTGCGGATTTAACAAGCTACCTGACGTCATCTGACGGGAGCAACGTTCTCCAGGCTGCCACCGGCAGTGGTGTTTCTTGGTGTCACAGCATGTCCGTCTTTGCGCTGCGATTTCGACGACCTTCTCCAAGAACTTTCGAGATGTTTCTCATTGGTCAACAATTCAGGGGAGGTGGCAAGGACTGGTATAAATACTGGTGCCAGATGCAGGAAAGGTAGAGATGGCTGGGGCTTTGGGAGAGCTCAGGATTGCTTAAGTTATGTAATTGAATTCTATTTATTGTCTGTTACTATGACCGAGGAAGGTTCCATGTTGATAATGGGAATTAATGATTGCGGTTAAAAGAGAGTTGTTTCTAATTCTCGGGCCGTAAAATGTTTGGTTGCTCGCTTGGTTTGTATAACTTCAGGGGTATGCTTTCTGTAGTATCTCAGATTGTATTATACCCATTTTGGGTGTGTCTTCGTGTTTTGGGCTAGTAACAGTATATTGTTTTTGTATAGATTATTTATTGGTAAACTTGGAGTGAGTATATACTTGAGACAAATGTAACTCTTGGAAAAGTTAAATTATATTTTTCTATTTTACTTGTTGAACTTGGGGTGTTTTCCAAATGGTACTAGGAATATATTTATATAACTGTTATAAATGTTTGTAAACGTTTACTTTGCCTTGGTGGCAGCTGTGTACCTGATTATTGTCTAGTCACGTGTAAAATTGAAACTTGTAATTAAAATAAGGGCATAATTTATGACAAAAAAAAAATTGAGAATATCGCCCATTTAAATAAATGGAAAAAACCTAATTCTTTAATACTTCATTTATAAATGTAACTCAATTTGCACTCCTATCACTATTGTCGCACCCGTGATTATGTCCTCAATTTTTATTTAGTATTGTTAACCCCAGAACTCAGGGTTACAAAGGGGAGGGGAACCAACAGTGAAAAAATTCAGAGGGTAGGCCTATAGAGGAGAATAAAGAGAGGTAGACAGTCAATGCTTATAAGGATGGAAAGGGAGCGGAATGCCCTGCAAAATGAATTGGTGACTGTGAGAGGGGTTGGAAGGTTTAGGAAGGGCTTGAAAAGCTGGTAATGTAGGGAGGGGAAGTGTCTACTAGCCACCAGGCGGTAGCCCAATTGCGAGGATAACTTATTATAATATATTATATATCTCTCGCTTTTGCGATAACAAGTCTCCCACTTTTACCTTCTGTCTCCACTCCTTGAGTAAATCTCCAATCCACCTCATTACAACTTTGTCTACCGGCAATTCATCAACTTTTCGCAATAACACCCCACGTGGTACCCTATTGAATGCCTTTACTGGATGTCAATGAAGCAAGCATCCACCTGTGTTTCACTGTCCTTCCTAAATTCATGTTCATAATCCTGAAACTAGTTCCTCTCGCTCAGAACCTGCACTATAAACTGGACCACCAGTCTCTCCAATACCTTCCAAGTATTCAATGTAACACTCACTGGTTGGTAGCTGACAGGCAACCCCGCCCAGTTTGATAATTGGGACCACCCTTGCTTCCTTCCAATCCTGTGGTAACTTCTTTCCTTCAGAGATCTTAAAATATTACTTCTAGATATCTGATCAACTCTCTTCCACCAAACTTAAGAGTGTTATTTCCTATACCATCGGGATCTATAGGTCGGTTCAAGTCCAACCAGACTATATTTCTAAACCCCAGGCAAATCGAAGCCCTTATTTTTAGGACTAGCCTGTTCTTATAGAGACAGGTACAATTGAGGGTTCTAAAGAGGTGCCGGGTCCATGTGGATATAAGTTCGCAAAAAAAAGTTATATAGGCCTAGTAATAAGTGCTCTTGTATATCCTGTGGATGTGTGCGAGCCTCACAACATTCACTATAGTTATAAATAATTTTGTTAGTAGGTTTGGTTGACAATAATTTGAGTAGGTTCGTGCCCCTCAGACTTTCGACAAAGTTGTTAACATTACCTGGCAGAATACTAGCAAGTGCCAGTAAAAGCCTCTGACAGGCATTTACAACCTGTACAGTTGAAAATACCTTGAATTATGCTACTTATTTGGGCTTAAATGCATTCCTGCAACACTTTAAGCTATGAAAACTGTATATTGATGTGTGTGCAACTACCTATTGGTCAACATGCTTATCTGATACAAACCTGAACCGAATATCTATAGCAACTCATGTTATGTTAAAGAGGGACTAGCAGCCTTCCAACTGATTATAGTGACATGAAAATGTCTCATTGTGACTTCAGAAAAAAATTTTCAAGGGTACATAGTCATCAGTGAATGTCACCGTCCCTGCTCAGATATAAAGGAAAATAACAGACTACAACCCCTCGCCAGAAAAAGATAAAACAGTTTTTGGCCTTAGTCAACTGATAGTAATTCTAAAATTTGATTTGCTAAATTGACTGTAGCATTTTCAATAATCAGGGTAGATCAGGTAGCCAACTTACTAGCAGTTCAGACAAGGGTGAAAGGTGAAGCTAATTAATTTGTTTACTTTAAATTTTACAATTACCTTGAGGAAGCCTGGCAACACAGCTATACTTCAAGACGTCAAGGTTCCGATCCAAGCACAAACTATGGAGATCAATCAAAACTAGATGGTTTTTCAGAACTGAGGTGTTGTACTTCATACGTAGAATATAATAGAAACAAAAATTAACTCCAGCATGCTGCTATGCAGTTTAACCGCCATGTAGGCAGGCCCCGTAAGTTTGCAATTTCTGGTTGGTTTGGCCTACATTATTACACAAGTTTAAGCAGCACTTCTTTGTTGCTTTAAAATATAGAAAATTATACTGTATTGAAAAATAATGAACACTGATGGTGTAGGAGGAAGAACACTAATTAATTAAATACCGGTAGTCAACTTTTTGTTTAGAATGAATAAAGATTCACAATTTTTTTTCTATAAAAATTTGGCATGTGATCAGTTTCAGATTATAATGGGAAGAAATATATTGTACAAGTAAGATTTTTTACTGTACAAATACAGATATGTATATATGGCCTAAATTAGGTTTGTGCTTCAACCCACGTAGTTCTGGTGTGTTGGTATTGACTGTACATGATAAAGTTAGCCACTTTATACATTGCCTTGTAAATAACAGTCCTTAAGTCATAAAAACATTACTTTTGGGTAGGATGAAATAAATTTACTGTACTTTTTACTAGCACTGCCATTTTCATATAAATTACACAATGATTCAGATTTTACGAATGCAAAAAATCTGTAGGGTTTCAAAAATTTTCATTTTATTGTTAACAGCTAACGTTGATTTGTTATTTTTTATATCTTTCCTTTACAATTTCCCTGATCATAGTTCATGTCATGAGCTTTTCTGGTAATTTATTTGATCAAAACAAAAATGTACGTTAGGATCTTATATAGGCCTACCTGATATTTTTTTTGAGAAATTATACCGGTACATAGGCTACTGGGATGATTTAGATAAAATTAATTAATAAACTATAGCTTATATGTGCTGTTAGAAAAGTGTTATTGAGATGTGGCAGATATTTCAGTCTGGTCAGAATGTGCAAGATGGTAAACAGATAGACTTGTGCGTATTTATGTTGCCAGCTAAGGGGTGGGTACCAACAAAGATGTACGGAGGAGAAGAAAGAGGGGCGTGGACAGTCAACATTATGACCTTGAGGGAATGGAATGTGTTGTAGGCGTGAAAGGGGCTGGAAGTTTACAAAAGGTTTGGAAGTGTTAGCTTTGGAATGAACTCGTCACCAGGCAGTATTATTAAATAATGTTAGCTTATACATACTTTTAAATTTTTTTTACCACAAATAAACAAACATTGAATATGACCACTGCACTTTACTTAAGCATATTAAGATACTATTCTATTTCATTTTAATGCTCACCTATATCATTCGTTGTAAACAACGTGATCGATCACATTAAACATAAAGAATGTGAAATCCTTTATTTGCAACTACGATTACGAACGAACACGTTCTTCATTTTTCCCTTCTCGTATAAGAGCAAGTCGTCAACAAAACAGTACGTCGATTGTTTTGCTTCCTGCCCTGCCGCCATCATAACAAAAACAAAATTCCTACTGCCTGGCCTTGCGTAAAGAATCGTTGCTAAATTATTTGCATAATTTATCTAATGAATTTAATACACCACTTTCGTACTCATACTAACAAGAAAGATACATTGTAAAAATATTTGCATGTTTTTCTTCTCCTTAATTTAATACACCACTTTCGTACTCATACGAACAAGTCTCGTACGTAACATAACATAGGAGTTACGTTGACTAAAAGGCTGTGCTACAATCACCGTAAAAATTGAACGCACACTTTTGTGTGGTGTATGCTACAACGTGCCCTACCGCTGCTTAGACGCCGTAAGACCGCAAGAGGGATAGAAAGCTGACAATGTTTTACGGTGCGTTTACGGTTATTTCTTTACGGCCATTGTAGCACATGCTTAATGAAAAATGCAAAAAAAAAAAAAATATATATATATATATTACAGAAGCAAATCGTATCACTAAACATTATCAGATTTCTTAAGCTAAAAGTCAATAATTTATTACCAAATGTATTTCAACGTATAAGGAAGTTAACTAAATTTTACGAATTGGAGAGAAAAGATATTTCATAATATCCACACCACACATACGCATAGGTGATTTGGGATAATGTGACCAATATTGAAACCATAGTTACCCTACTTTTTCTTTTTAGATTAGTTTCCTGCCACTTTTTATGTAAACAAGGGCACCTAACTAACGATTAAAGTGTACAGGTTGTTCCATACTCAAAAGATAACAACTGTGGTCAAAATTAATAATATTTTTAAAACAATTGTTCTAGACAAGATATTTATAACTTGCAGAGTATTAGAACAATTTTGTTGCATATGAAAACACATGTGCTGTTAAAAAAAAGTTTTATTTTTATTTTATTTTGCCTTCTAAAGATCCCCAATCGAGTACAGGACTCTGGGATGTGGATTTAATGAAAATTGAGGCGTTAGCTACTCAAACAAGAAATTAATATTTTTTTAGTCCCATTCAATACCGACAGTTATTTTTAGCCTATTCTATTATATTCTATTGTAACTGCGAAAATATGTTTAGAATTCTTTATTTATAATTTGCAGTATTGGCTACTCTAAGTAAGGACTGGTTTCTTGAGAGGCTCGAAGTATTTCGGAGTGATGGAATAAAAATTAAGACGCGAATAAATCTATGTTATGATAATGTCTTTGACACAGATAAATATTTTACTTTTACATACAGCTAGCAGTTCAGAAAATATTCTCCAAATCTTGATTGACACCTCTCGGCTATAAAGTAAGTAAATAAGTTATTTAACTGTTGGGTATTTAAGGTGCGGAATATGAATTACACTTAGCAACGCTATTTGTAACTGGCATTATCTGACATAAGAATTTTGTTATTTTTTGTTGTACAGTACATAAAAAATGAAAATGGGTAGTATACATTTAAATTCATTTAGTTCGGAACTAGATTAGTATTTATATTTACTAGCAATTTCAAAACAATAACAATTTTATTTATGTCCTTCAAACGAAAACTGTAACGTTGAATATTACGTAGCTCTGCACAATGAACAAACGTAACCAACAAAAAACCTTCAGAAGTATGGTCACTTAATTTTTACTCAAATTTTGATTGCTCAGTTATGACGAACCCACTCTGAATCCCCAAGTATTTAGGACCCTAAAACTTATCACACGACCGAATTAGCAGTAACATTAAATAGAGGAATTGAATACTGCTTAGGCATTTATTTGTTAATCTTAATTTTTGTCAGATTTTCACTTGATGTACCGTAAACCTGGGTTACTTTGACCATTTTCGGGGTTACTTTGACTGTTCAAAATATTAGTTTTTGGGTTATCTGGTAAATAAACAGATAACCTGAGCCGAGTATTTTAAATAATTCCTTTTATCCTTATAGCTAATGTTTGAAACTTTCGTCACTAAACAATATATTAAAACCAAAATTTTGAGTTGTCAAAGCTACCCCGCTATGTCTAAGCTATCCCGCTATGTCAAAGTAACCCCGCTTTACAGTAGGCAACTTTTAGCTAACGAAGTTTTACTAGTTAGAACTAAGAATAAAACAATTATGTAAAATAGGCGCAAATACATTACCGTAACGTAAACGCAAAAAGTACATACGGTAATAATTGGCGAAAGATACAAAATAATTGCATTTGCTCAGGGAGTCCACTAAACATTGTTTAGCACATGGTGAAGAAAATTGTTTTCATAACAAATGTAGTTATATTCCACATATAAAAAACTACAAGTACAGACCTGAGTTAGGCCAGTCTGGAATAAGGAACTTTTCAGATATATATATACATACATACATACATACATACATACATATACATAAATATATATGTATGTAACTGGCTACTCTCGGATATAATAATTTTTCGTATACGTTATTTGTAACTTATTATTGTTTAACAGTAAACTCCACAAACTTGCTTTAACAAATTAAACTACTACTAGTTATCGGTAACTTTCGCTACGCCCCTTACATAGGAAAAATTCGAAATAGAATCCTCCGGCCGGAAATCGAACCCAGATCGCCGTGGCCACGTGCCGTTCCTGCCACACAGGCGTGTGAAGAATAATGAAATTATATTAATGGTAATAATTTTTTTAGGTTTTTCACAAAGTACCAGTTCAACAATTTACTGACTGTAAATCGTCAAATAATATTGTGATGTTACGTGATCCCTTAAATTAATTTTACGAAAGTTTAAAAACATGGCATTGTTGAATATAAACATCATATTCCCGCTCACAATATATAAAAATTTATGCAAGCCAATCGCTTGCCTTCGCCAATGGTTACGCTCGTCACATGTTTGGAAACATTACAAAACTAAACCGTTTTGGCGTTCGAAATTCTGATGTACAAATGAAATTAATTTAGCATTATTTATAATGTAAAAATTTCAGAAACCATGAACAATCTTCGTCTTTGTTATTTAGGTTTGAAATTAATAGTTTCTTCTACTCGGAAATCAATACGACGACCGCGTGGCCTGGGTATTTTAGTCCGCCATGTTGCCGGCACCTACTGTTTTCGAAACTCGACCGTGTTTTGTCGTCTTCCCATCGTGCACCTCGGGACAACATGAGTGCCTAGGTAAGTGTTTATGGAGCTCAGTTGGCAGTTAGTAGATTGAGGAGGAGCAATCAGCTGCCTCTTGCAGTTACAAACTGGGTTTTTGGTTGCTATACCGTTGTGTTATGATTTTAAATTAAAAGTGGCGGTGTGATCAGTTCTTTATCACGTATATCAAGGTAAAGAATTTTCAGCATAACCATTCAGTTGTCATTGCACGTATTTTTAAACCGCAGACGTGAAAGACAATATAATTTCTGTTTCTTCGCTCTGTAAATATAACCCTAGCTTCGATAGGGTTTTGTGTTTACTTATATTTTCGAAGAATTCTACTCTATAGATAGTTCGTTTTCTTGATATTCGGAACCGGTTTGTTTACATTGTTCGACAACTTGAGCATACTGTTGATATGTGAACAGCGGTATGTAAAACTCATAGGAAGCGATGTAATTATTGTGTGGAACGTAATTTTAGTGTTAAATTTTGCTCTCGGAGAGTATATTAAACTGCAAGTGAAAAGTATTTTGATTAAGTGTCGCGTGCTATGAGCGGGACCACGCGTCTTTGTTTATACGGCAATGTTTGACGTATGGTATCATGTGGCTGACATGTGCTTATTTTTGCAGATGGAAAATTCTGCCTATGTGCCCACTTCACTGCCACCACCGGCTTTGGTAGTGTTTTCTCAGGCAGGTGGTCTGCCTGAGACACTTAGGATGCAGAGGCCTTTTAATCCACAGGTGAGACTTTTTTTAATAGGTAAGCTTACTAAGTTAGGATTACTGTATGTAATGGAGGTAAATATCAAGTTTAGCTACTCATAGTGTACTGGCCAAACTATTGATTTTAGACATATATTTTATTAATGAAAATCGTTTCTAGTGACGTTCAAAGTAAAATTTTTTTTAGGATAGGTTAAGTTAGATTAGGTTAGGTAACCTAACCAGACTTAACCTTACATTAGATTAGATAAAGTTAGGTTACCTAACGTAACCTAACCTAAAAAATATTTTTTACTTAGGATTACTTAAAACTTCACTAGAAACATTTTTCATGTGTAAACTAGACGTCTAAAATCAATTGTTTGGCCGGTACACAATGAGTAGCTAAACTTGATATTTACCAAAGTCTAATTTAATTTTCGTCGTATATTTCACATCTACACAAAATCTGTACGGTAGGTCATATTTTTAAATGAGGTCTGGATTTAGTAATCTAACACAATTTGGCTCGTGCCCAGTGGCGAGTACTCTCCAAACTCGTACCCTTCCTGAATTTTCCATCACCCTCCTGACACTAATAATAATAATGTCTTGCAGTTGGGCTTTTGCTCGGTGGCAAGTTCACATGTCTCACTTTCCCTCCAGACCTCTCCTGAACAAACCAACCCTGTCAACCCTCACCAGTTCATCTCTAAGCACATTCAACTCCATCACCGACCTCACCATCATTGACTGCCTATCCCTTTCCATCCTCCGCAGCCTCCGGATCTTAAGACGCTCCTTAAAATAATTGACAGTCTAATAGCTTGCTCTGTTCTGCACCAAACTGTCAGAAATCTATGACTTAGTACATTATCATGAAATAATTTGTCTTTGGGCCTAAATTCTTTAAATCAATTTAATATAGGAAGTACTAACTTAAAGAAATTTATATATTTTAATGTTTCTAACAATGAGTTAATACCCTTGACATTGGCATCGTGGTTTGTGCAAGTTTAAATGTTAAAAGTATATTTCTTATGTATTATGAAAACTAATTTAATTATGTTCTGTATTTTTCAATAGACTAGAACTTAGTTTTGCTTATAAATAGTGCATTAGCTACATGTATAGGAATCGTCAACAGGTTTTGTATTAGGCCTATACATACATACCCAATATGATTCTAAAATCCTTATCATAATATTCAATTTTTTTTACCTTATAATATAGCCTAATTAGAATTTGAAAGTAGCATAATTACTAATTATGCATGTCATTAACTAAAATTTTGCAAAGACAGTGAATGTAAGTTAAATAATGATTATAAAATTCCTGCATACTATCTTTAGGTGGTTTGGCTACTAATCTGAGGGTAGATAAAATTTTAATGTTAAAATGAACACATTTTTAAAGTAAGCAATGTGTGTTTTGCTTATTCTAAATCATAATCTGAACAATATTTTGGAACGCAGGCCAAATGTTACCGAGTCGGTGAAAACTCATAATGAAACAATAACGAAAAGGGAGAAAATGTACAGACGAATAATTGTTTCGCTGGATATGACTACCATATTACTTATCGGGAGGATGTTAGACATAGACTGGCGTAGCCTAACTGTTGAAACAAATAATATTGTTTCCTGATTTTTGTTTTCTTGTCACATCTTATCAAAATCTTTTGTTTAATTTTGGGTTTTCAGTGACTCAGCAACACTTGCAGTGACATTTGTCTGAAAGATAGTTCAGATTGTCGAACTTTCATTGCAGGAATTGTTCAAATATCAGATTATAAATGATGTGGTTAGTACATAAGTATTAGAAATATGTAGTGAACATTTATTAAAAAAATCAAAATGCTCCATTCGAAAACATTTTCTTTTGGTCAAAATATAAACTAAAGAAATAAGGTATTTTACTTAAAACACACAGAGCATGTTAGGCATATAAGTTTATACGTATTTTATAACAGCACAAATACACTACAACTATTTTCGGGGGCATAACAAATCAAATACCTAGGGGTGGCAAATGTAATAATCTCTGTTCTAAGTTCCTCTTCACGGAGGCGCAGCAATAAAAATCTTGGATAATAGAGTTTTGCTTTCATGAACTTATTAAAATTAATATATATGGTATGTTACTAAAATAAGGAACATAGGCCTGGTAACTGTTGTATGTAGACAGGTTGATTAAGGTCTGCCCCTGCTACAAGAATTCAGAGTGGGTGCAGTATACCCTTGCCTCCCTCTTTTGTTGCACCACTATCTATATTGATTATTGCATAGGCTTTTACGATATTAAAATTCATAACAAGCCTACTTAACTAAACTTATGTACTGTGGCCGACCTCCGTAGCTTAGCCGGTTAGGCACCAGTCTGCAGTACGAGTTTGAATCCCGGCTCAGGCATGGGTGTTGTGGAGTCCCTTCACCTTATTTCACCCTCGTCTGCTCTTAAGACCTCGATGTTGAAGGACCGTAGAACTCTCTCACCACACCTTATGTACTGTGGTGAATCAAAATATTCTTCTACAGAATAAAAAACTCATAAGATAAATTTTAAGTTTTTAACAAGATTTACTGATTTAAGTTAATATGATTTAAATCAAGTTATTTATTTCAATAAAATCAACGATTTAAATCAAATACTTTATTTTATGTTTATAACTATTTAATTTTTCTGACAGCTATTCATTTCATGTAAGGAGATGAAAATATGCAATTATTAGACTATGCCAACATAATGCAAAAAAAAACCTTTTGTTGATGTTATTTTGAAACATCTTCTATGAGTAGATTATTTTTTCTAAATAACCTCTTTTACAAGGAATGTATATAAAAATCAGAAACAAAAATGATTTCTTAAATTAGAATCTGGTTTTTATTTGAAATCAATTTGTGTAATTTTAATGTTAATTTTAAACATGGTCATTGTAAAGAAGTAATTATATTCAACCTGTAACATTTTTCTCCACAATGTAAGCAACACTTAGCCTGCATGTTCTCTAGTTGTGTCATATTTTTTTTACAATACGTAATTGGTAGTTTTACTACGACAGTAAAAGTATGATATTGACTCTGGCTGTACACAGCCATAAACCTGTACAAATATTAATGACAATGTGTAATTATTACATGATAATTATGATTTACTGACATATGACAGGACACTTTGTTGAATATTTTAAATTTGAATTCCAATTATATTACAAAAAAAAATTAAAATAAGCAGAATAACAGCTATCAAATGTGTCTTCCATAACATTTGTGTCAATTTTGATAAAAAAAATATGCCCTCATATCTGACTGAAAATAAGTTTCTGCTTAACCTAACAAAGTGTTAAAAAATATACATATTTATTTACCCTATAAAACACAAAATTAAAAAAAAAAAAAAACTCTTATTTATTTAATACTTAACACAAGTTTCGCAGCTTTTTCTGTGCCAAATGGTTCCTCTGCATAGATTGCACGAGTTTCCAAAAAGGTGGTATGCTTCTCAAAACTACACAGAGGAAAGAAATGTTCTGTAAAAATGTTTTCCAAGACTTGGTGCAGCTAGGCACGATCTGGCGCCACCTAGCATGAAGTTCAACTCATTCTGGCAGATTAAAATCATACCTATTTATATGAAAGGAATAACAACAGGATACTTAATAATTGCTGATATTAAAGCACCTGTAGAAAACTACAGTGCTTAGAATACATGATTAAGTAGTATTGTGTAAAAAAAACTATTTAAATAAAAAAATCTTATTAATTAATTTTTTTTATCTTAATTTTTATAAACTCTATTTTTAACAGTATACAGTTTATTTATTTATTTTTTTTTATTATTCTGGTAGGTGACTAGTTTTACGCCAGAAGGACAAGGAGGGGACAAAAATGCACTGTGCGTCCTAAGGCACTGTGGCTTATTATGCCATTTTTATTGGGATATCAATAGGCCTAAGCTAAATAGAAGTGCGCGGAAAGAATATTTTAAAAGGGTGACTGGTTTTGAAGCCTCCTGCAGTTCTTCTGTTGAGGAGTTTAAACAATTCAGATAATCAGTTTAGCAAATTATAGCCTAGTATTTTGCAAATAGTTTTTAAGTCTACCTATACATATTTTTCAACGTATCCTGTTATGAGACTTTTTAGTGGTATATTTTTGGTTCAGATTGTTGAATAGCAAATATAATTTAATTGGTATATCTGATATTGTTAATAATCAATATTCATCAGAGGATGGTACAGGTGGACCTAGTCATGTTTAAAAATTACTTTGAAAATGTAAAGAATACAGTATGTTTCTTGAAAGAGCATTGGTGTGTTTCTTATTGTGGTTGAGTAATTAATTGTGTTCCAGTTGTTTGACATATTGTGTCATGAGAATGGAAAAAATTAGCCTGTGTCGAGTCTATTTCATTAATGGTTTTGTCGTTAGTTTTTATAGATAAATTAACTTACGTTACATTTTAAAGGTTGGCAACTTTACTGGGCTCCAAAGAGGCATGTGGATGTTCAGCAAAGATATTTCATTCACTTGTTGCCTGTAAATATTGAGTGAGTACTGTTCACAAAAGCAGTTAGGAAACTTTTTATACCTACCTATGTCTATTTTCTCAACTATTCTGCAATGTGTATTTTGCGAGAGGACCTGACATGTGCGAGTATTTGAATGGTAACTTTCATGTGCACACAAGAGTTTGACCTGAGTGTAGAAAAAGGCGTTAGGATATTAACATGTATTTACACCATAATCTAACAGGGCCAGCACAAAACCACGCAGGTATGTTTCCATTGGAAGGATCGCTCATCAGCTTAACACCTTTGATGTAAAAGTGAAGTGCACGTCTAGCTCACCTTAGTGTTCTTCCTTGATTATACCTTTTTCGTGTTCTATTTGATGGAAAATCCTTGCCAGTAACATTATTCCTTCATTAACTGTAGACACAGAAAAGAAAAGGGTTTTTAGTTATCAATTCTGAAGTTCGGTTTCGTCAACAAGGCTTGAATTTTACTCTCTGCAAGATTAACAAAACTTAGTTTTATACCTAAATTAACTTTGTATTAGGTTTCACCACTGTTGTCTGGAGTTCAAATTAATTTTGGTTAGTTAAATTTGGGCTTTGGTCCATTTTGTTTTAATAGAAATGCTGTAATCCCCCATGAAATTGCCTAGCAGTAAACAGTATTTTGTTCTTCTGAAGCATCACTTAGAAAAATATAGGCCTACAGTAGGCCCTACTGTTTTGATGCAGAAAAACCCGTGAAATACCTTTTGAACAGTGTTGGTATAAACTAATAAAAATAAAGTTTCTAATTTGTACTACAGGTGTTTAAATAAATTTAAAAGGGCTACAATTACTGCTAACAAAGAATTAGGATGTGTCTAATAATTTAAGAACTAATTTTATAAGCCTACTGAACACAAGGATGGTATTTGACTAAATTAGGAAATCATTTTAAAACATTTAAAGATACTCCAAACTGCAGTATTTTAGCACACAATGTCAAATAAGCTGAAAGCCAAAAACTTGCAAAGTTTTACCTCCATTCAGATGTCAGTTTTTAAATTGCATAGAGAATTGATACCTAAATTTTAGGTCTACAAGTTAGATTTTGAGTGTGCCATGATGTTAGGAACATTATGTGAAATACAACTAAGGTATCACGTTAAGATGTTAATCCTTATAATTTTTTTTTTTTTTTTTTGTTTTTTATAACAAGTTCAACTTTACTTGTTCGGTGCCTTTGTGTTCTTGTACTTTTGGCAGATCTTTGAAGGTACAACTTAAACCAATCTCATGGTTCATGATCAGAAATTTTGTAATTTTTTTAGAGCCATGACAATAGTGTATTCAGCACTTAACATTTTCTTCGTTTCCATTACATAATTTCCCTAAGGCTATCTCCATACCCATCCCTTAAAGGGTTAGGCTTGCTTTGGAATAGGGTTCTTCAAAATGAGATTTTGTTAATATTGGTGTGCATT
This sequence comes from Medauroidea extradentata, assembly GCA_003012365.1. Lineage (NCBI taxonomy): Eukaryota > Metazoa > Arthropoda > Insecta > Phasmatodea > Phasmatidae > Medauroidea > Medauroidea extradentata. The sequence continues at coordinate 42,276 of PNEQ01113918.1, forward strand.
TTGTGAGCACTCCTGTGTAATGTTTTGTATATAGGCCTGTTGCTCAGGAATATTGTTCAAGTAAATCGTTTGCAAACATTGAATGAATGCATACTGGTACTCATATTTTTATCATTTGCCTGCTTTACATTTTACTAAGGTCATATAGGGCTATTAATTTAATTTGAGTTTTTGGGGAATTTATTATTTCTATTTAATTTGTTATTAAACTTTTTTTTAAGAGAACCAGCATAGCATGTTTTGTTAAGAGGCTCTTTATGGCCTTTGCCAGGCAAATCTATGGGTTCAAGAGAGTGATGAAAACATTACAATTCAAATTTTTCAAACAATGTTCAGTGGTGTAGCTAGGATATTGTTTCGGAGGAGTCCATTGCACTGGCTTATTGAATGTTACAGTCTATTAAAACCATTTAACAAAATGCAATGTATAATTTTTTGTTGATGTTATTAAGTTATTTTATTTTATGTAAACTACATATACAGAAATTATGAATTTAATGAACTGGTTACAAATCAAGTTATATAGTTGACATGGCATAGCTTCATGCTGCATTCTCAAATTACTGAACTACTTCGAGCTGGGAAATATAATTTTCAGCTGTCTAAAATAGTATTTGCATTTCTCGCAATGCCCTTGACACAAGGAGGATGAGTTACAATATTGCATTCCAATGTACGCACATTTCTCGATCGACGTGGCATGTGTTTACCCCACCTTGTTTGCTCAATTCAAATTTTATGGGTCTTCTTAGGAAGATATGAATTAATATTTGAGTAAACATTGTCATAATTATTTTTGACAAACACTGAAGTAATTGGAAAGATAAACTTTACAATTTTCTTTCATCTTGCATTGGCAGTTATTTGAACATGAAAACATTTAATTTCTTTCTTATAATTCGTTAGATATTTTTCTCCAATTCACCCAACATTATAAATAAAACAACATTGAGGGGACAGAACAACACTTAACATTATCAACAACACAACAGTGAGGGGACAGGACAATCACAACAATGCAATATTTTGTTTCGCAAATGATAAAAAGCGTTACTTTGTTGGCTGTATGTTTGAAATAATATAGTCAATGTCGCCGTACATCGATCTTTTACGCGCGTTGGAGGCTCAGAAGTAACCGAGCGATAAGGTCTGCACTGGCGCGTGCACCCAGTCCTCCGTCGCTCCCTCGCGTAAGTCACCAAACAAGCGTGAACTTGTCATTTCATTGGCGAAGAGTCAGTCGGACGGTATTCTACATAAACAGGCCAAATGTAAATTTTTAGTGATCAGTAAAACATGCTATAAGTTATACATATTCGAAACAGTCTTGCAAATGTATTTAAATCCACTGGAGTTAATGTTCTTATCAACAGGATATAATTAAAAAAAAAAAATACTTTTTGTAAGACTGTTTCAAAGCAGGAAACTATTCCATACGTAACGTATAGTTGGCGTTTAAACTATTTATGCATAACACAGTCGAATTAGTCTCGCATCAGTGTGAGCACTAGATTTTGTGGTTTGTGTGTGCGAAAAGGCCTTTTAGTTACATTAGAGGGCCCGTTATAAGTATTTCCGCTGCGCGTAGTTTTTCTGGAAGTTCTTCTGTGAACTATCACATGTAGGAATCTGGCCGAACGATGCCGTAGTTTTCTCGGGGATCTTCCTTTTCCTCCGTCTCTTCATTCTGGCGCTGCTACATACTATATCATCACCAGTCACCAGCGATGTAAAGCTATTGGTTGCGCTTACAAAAATCTCATCTTTGAAATTTTCTTCCGTAGGTAGGTGCATTGTGGACACGTTTGATAGTTTCGGGAATAATATTGGATTTCTGAAACGATTCAACGCATATAGCAGCCATTTATGCGAGCCCTTTAATTTTTTTCTTTGAAACTTGTCCCTGGCCGTTAATAACAGAAATATTCACTGGCATCTAAAATTTCATCGTTTTTACTATCTTCGTTTTTTTTTGTTACTTGGAATGTTGAATACCAGTGAATAATTTTACCAACTAACACTTGCACCATGCGTTGTAGATATTCATTCTAAGTATATTACACTTAGTAGCCATTTTTATGCGATAAGTTCACCAGAGGACTTGCATCGAAATGTGACGCCTTGATTAGATTTTTTTGATGCGCCTTCAGAGTACGCCAACTCTTTTTTATTGAAAACAATATGTGTTCATAATAAGTCACTAGGAAGTATGGGCTGGACAGAATTTTAGCTGGAGGGGTTCAGGCAGCGAAGACCTACACTACATTCGCAACATCACAAAAGCATAAAAATAAAGCGCGTAGCAGCTGCCACTTAGACGCACAATAAGAAATGCACGGCACACTGAAAGTTAAGGCCATGCTCATTAATGTATTTATTTCAAAAAATTGCAAATAACTCGAATATTTTTTACCCAATTGCTTTGAAAAAATTTGAGACCATATACAGTTATACGATACACAATTTTACCAAAGGTTTTTTTTTAATAATGTATCGTTTGCTAGCAAAAAAATATATGTTGCTTCATTTTAGCTTATTTTGACAACAAAATATGTGATACTTGAGGGGCAAAGATCAAAAAAATCCGGTTGGTGTATTGCGTCAGAAAAATTCAGATACAAACGATGATGTATAAGTGTTAAAACTGTAGGAATGAATTTTTGATGTATGTATTGATTTGCGTTAAAAATATTTTCGAAACCATTGCAAAACTAAGAGCGAGGCCTTAATGTGGCCGCATGGATGAACGAATTTTGCACGTCTGAGAGTCGATTGCGGCGTCATGTGAGGAAATTCTTGAGGTAAAGGTGAAACTAGGGAGAACTTTTAGTAGAGCCTGAGAATTTTTCGTTTGCATTGCACAGTTAAGAAATTGAGAAATCTCAGTTGAAGTGAAGTTTTATCACAATATTCGCGAGAAGAATAATGTCTCTTCGTGCGTCAACTTGCAAATGTAGCTAAAATGTATATTATTTTCCATTTATAACACACAAAACTCACATGACGGCGATTTGGTAATTTAGTGTTTCGTATACCATAAAGTTGAAAAAATGCAAAATAAAATTTGATAAAAATGCTTCGTTGATTTTGTTTCTGAAATGTTATCGTAACAGTTTTGTTTGAAACAAAAGTGCCTTTGTAAACACGACATTGTAAAAATGTACTACAAATATAAATTATACCGTATATACTATTGCGGTCTTTCCTTTACGTCATGGTTATGTTCCGCCTATAAAATATTACCAATAAATTCAAAATAAGATTATGATATTCCCCCCCATGTGGCTTTTCACCTCTGTTTATGGCCGCCATGATTGATTTGCAGCTTGAGAAAAATTATTATGGTAGTTCTGACGGCACCTTAGACTTAAGAATTCCGTAGTTTTTTTCTTAGATTTCACGCACTTTTCGTCTCTTCAATGAACATTTTTTTACATTTCTCTCAGAGGGGCCATAGATTTGACTCAATATGACTGTGCAATCGGTCCTCAGGCCTAGAAGCGCGACAGCGATAAGGACGAAACAACTTGCATCACGCTTCACCCTAGACTCTAGGCTGCAGTCTTCTCGCCAACTCTCCTCTATGAGACATTCAGTGCTGATCCTATAATTGTATGACGTTATATTAGAGATGAAGGTTTATGGTACATGCCTACGCCTTTTAAAAAAATCTGCGCCAAGATTTTTTCCTTACGGAAAAAGGAATGCAAATACATTATTTTCGGCCACTAGAAAAATTGCTTTATTGAGAAGTGGTGGAACTTAATGCTATGTAGACGTGTAACGTTCTTTTGATAATATTCCTAAACAGACAACGCTCGAAGCTTTTGACGTTGCGCGGCTGCTACCTGAAAGAACTTAAGACATTTTTTGGGTGCTGTGTTCTGTAGGCAGCCAATCGACAAGCAGGGCTGATGTTACACTAGTATATTTAAATATTTATTGAATTTTTTAAAGATATTAGTCTAGTGTTTTTCGCTCTGGTAGCAATAACGAACATCTTCATTTTTATTTAATTGCAAAAGCGGAAAGTAAAGCAAATTAATATTATAAACACCCCCTCAAATAAATGATTGCGGATGTTATTTGTAAATGTAGCGTAGTAGTCTGTGCTATTTCTGCGCGTATGTGATTTTTCTGTGCTGTTCGCGTGTTGCTACGAATCTAGCCTACGGTTAACCCGAATGCAGTACAGTTTTCAAGCGTGCGTTAAGTCATGCTGAACTCGCAATAGCTCGACCAGAGCGACGCGAATAATATAACTGGTCAGACATTCAGCGTGTAGGCTTCTGTGACGTCAGCGCGACAAAAATTGCGGACGCGACGCGAATTCCAAATAGAAAGTATTTCTTATTTTATTTGCGTCGCAGACGCGACAAATCTGAAAAAAAAAAACGGAATTTAATTTTGTGCTTAAATGTTTGTGAAACTGGCGAGTTAGTAGTATATTACATTTATTTTGTTACAAGAAATTGTTTGTTGTTATAAGCAAATCATAACCTTTTTAAGCAAACGTATTGTTGCTTTATTTTCACTTTTGGGAATGCTAGCGAGTACAGAAAATATATTACAAATAAACGGCAAAACATTGAACTACTCTGCTGTAAACATCAATGGCTGTCTTACAAAAGGTGAGTGTGTAGTGGTAAAGAACTATTAATATATTACTTTGTATTTGTTGCGCGACAGACAGTTCGCAATAACGAGAATTTTTAGCGTCTCATCGTAACCTTCGCGTGGCGTCTTGTCACGCTATTGTCATTTCAGCATTGCGGTATGTGCCTTGAATATGGATTCTCGCCATCTCTAAAACCCCTACATATCTCCAGCAGGCTGCTTACTATAAATGTATAAACTTACATTCCCAAGTGTGGTTATACTGCGGACGTATTTATTTCGGTCGTTGGCTACTGTGAACGCTAAAGTTGCATGTATGCTGTCGTGTGTATCGTAACTCTGACTCTGACGTGAAGTATTATTTAATTTCATTAAAATGCTGGAGGTAAGCTATATTATATCCATCATACATTGTCATAACTTGTGTTGCTAGATACATTACCTTCACGATTTGGTAGTGTAGGTTCAGATAGTATAGGTACATAAAATGTTCTGGCATATTATAAAAAAATATTTATTAGCTAGAAAGAAAATGTTTCATTCCGGTTATTCACATTTTTAAAATAAGCATTTATAAATAAGATATTAAAATTCTATGTTATATAACCAGTTTGTATCCGAAAACTTTGACAATATTACAGTCGCAGATGTTCAGGACTGTTTTCAAATATTTGACGTTGTAGATGTAGGCCTATACACACATACATATGCACATGTGAGTGAATAATGTTGTGCTTTGAAGTTCAAAGAACAATTTTCTTTACACGTGACTACTTCCGACCGCTATGGAAACATGTTTAATTAATAAACTGTACCTATGAAATCAACAGTTTCGCCGCAGTTAGTTTTGAAAGATTCTTGCAATGGGGGAAAATTACAAACTAAAGTATTTTGGGTATACGCCATTTCAGTAAATGGTGTTTCGCAGAAAACTTCTTTAGTTTGTAGTTTGACCGGTATACGATGACTATGAGTAACTGCTCTAGATATTTACCATTTAGTAACTACCTACTACGTTAAGTGGATTATCACGTATTTAGTTTTTAATACACTCAGTTACGTGTTAATCTCATTATCAAGGTGCTTTTAGTAAACTAAATAGGCTAATTTACAAGTACTTAAATTCAAAAATTCACTGCCTGTCAAAATGTTCGTACTCAGTATCTAATTTACGTCAGTATACATATTTGTTGGTGTAGTATGGTTTTACATAACGTCCAATTATACTTAATAGGTTTTAGGGAACATAACAAATTTCGTAATACAGTGGAACCTCGTTAATACAAACCCTGTTAATACAAAGTTCTCATTAATATAAAGCGATTTTTATTCCCCTTGGAATGGGACAAGAAATTAAATAATTACTTTAATGTTTATTAAAAAATTGTGTTTATACATTAAACCATGCAATATCAAGTTCTCAAGTAAAAGTAAGCCATTATGGTGAAAATACTATTTGATTTGCGGGGATAAACTGAGTGACCAAAATTTTAGAAACTTTTTAAGGTTTTAGTGAGCATCTGTTAATACAAACCTAATTTTTATAATGAGCCAAATTTTTGGTACCTTCAGGTTTGGATTAAAGAGGTTTGAATGTATATTATTATCTCTTCTTGCTTTCTGTTAATATCTCGCTCGCTCTATGTCCACCCGGATAGTGTATATAGCATGTATATTTCACACACACACAAAATAGTATTGAGAACCACACGTTGCTACTTGAAAACTTTCAAATCAATGTTTCGCCCACTTCTAACTACCCGTGATTCCTCACTTTCCCTCCTTCTAAGAAACCTTTATATCCGTACCTAAAAGTACACAAGTACAAATAATATTTTTAATGGTTGGTATTTATTTAATTTGTGAGAGTTGTTTTAAGCACAGCAATGCCCAACGACTTGCAGGAATGAGTGGTTGCTTTTAAGAAACTCTTATTAGCTGATGTTTACCAGCTCGCCACTTAAGTATTGATTCAGTGGCGTAGAAATTATTTAACAATTGATCAATTGAATGGTGTAATGCAGAAGGCATCCAATCCACAAACGTAAAGGACAAACATAACACTAGCTGCTAAATTAAAAATTTCAGTATCTAAGCAACCAAAGTCTAGTAGAGGTAGGGTATTTCAAAATGAGATGTACTAATTAATCGAACAACAAACGATATTTAAGTAAGAATTGTTTATGTTCTACTTTATCAAATGTGGGATGGTCTCTTTCTGCATAACACCATTAAATTTCGCAATGACGTGTCTTTCAAATATAACTTACAGTGTTCGTAATTAAATTTTGATGAAAATTGTTAGTATTTTTGTGAATTGTAAATTTTCAGTAAAATTGTAGAAATTTTTAACATGAAGGTATTTCTTATAAAATTTTACGTGTAGTAGTTTTTGTATGGAGTTGCCCAAAAATTGGTCCACTGACGGGTAATTCCTTTCACATTGGGTATCCATTTGGATTCGGTAGCTGTACCGTAATCAAGGTCAAACAAGTCTTCCGCTTCATGAATTTTGAATAACAGTAAGGAATTTCAGATAAACTCGTAGTAATTCCTACACTTTTACCTTTAATTTGTGCACGGAGTGTAATTATAATGATGGCAAATTCATGTAGTTATCTTATTTACATTTACATGTGCTGAAATAGTATGCGAGATTCCCGCCGATCATTTTTTAGTATTGGACCGAACATATAATTTCATTGGTGGCAAGTCTGTAACAAAGACAGAAATCTGAAAATGTTCGGGAAATTTCAAATTAGTGATGCAATTTTTGACTTGTTTCGTAGTAAATACGTGTTTGGCTCGAGTTTCGAGAGTATCGAAGTACAAGGGAAATTTGTGGTTGTTTAGATTGATTGATGCAACATGTTTATTTATCTTGGAGTTTAGTGCTTCCATTTTATTTGAGTATGTGATATGTGGTAATGAAATAAATATTATATCTTTTAATATGGTAAAATGAATTACGCACATAGAATTTTACCATTGTAGTGACGCATAAATTGATGTCACGAGAAATAAGAGAATACATTTTCTTCATATCGCGTAAAATGCAAGGAACAGATGACATAATCCCACAAAAATTTTAGTGGCGGCAAAAACCAATGAAAACAACTAGGATATAATATTAGTGCTTCTTAAATAGGAGATACAGAGGTGGAACACGAACGAACACAGTAAAAGTAATTAGATTATTCAAATTTATTCATTCTTGATAACGGAATTTTGTATACCGTCATAGTATTAATACCGGCGCTATTTCGTACATTTTGACGTAAATAATTTCATCTCACAGTTTCAAATTGTTAATGGAAAACATTGGAAGGTACAACATAACCTAATTCATTAGCAGGATTTTTTTCCTCACATATTTAAATTTCTCATTTTATAGCTGGAGTAATTAATCTATTTTTCGGGTATTTAATGGCGTTTCGCAAACCTTCGTCGTCCACTGTTATGTAATTTTAAACATGTATTAGAATAAATAATGAATTTATAACTGGAATTTAGTATCAAATGTAACTAAATAATTATTTCGATTGGATAACTGCTGCAAATAAATTGCAAGTTTATTTGTGTAACGTTGTCACTGACATTTTAGCATTACTTATTTCGATACTTCATAAAGTAACTCTTGTCCCCAAAAATTATCGCTTCAAAGCAATATATTTATCAATTAGCTCAATTAGCTTAAATAAAACAGTTTGAAGACTCAATGCATTATGAAGTACTACTACTTACTTGCAAACAAGCCTCCGGCTGTGAATTTCGCCGTGAATGTCGCATAGAAGCGAGATATCTGCGTAAAGATTGCACGCCAGATCAGTGACAGGCTGAGATGAGTTATGCCTTAAGGGCGTCGCCTATACGCACTTCAAATGCACTGCAGTGTACAGGAAAATACGATTTTTACGAAACTATTCCACATGCGCCGTACGAAAAAAAAAAAAACACTTCGGAAAAGGACGCAACGCTCATTAAAACAATGTTTCTAGGCCCCCAAAATACCGTAAAACGGGGTGAATAGAAACACTGGGGTGAAAAGAAACATAATTTTATATGGGAATTTGGTATATATAGTCAGTTTTAAAATTTCTGTTTTTAGATAGGCAAGTTAGAACAGCTTATGAACAGCAGTATCACGTCTTACGTACACGTGAACGTGATAAAGTGGTAAGTGATAAGCGAAGTCATCGTAATTCCGGCCTTAGCCTCAGTGTATTGACATGCTTGTTACACGATGTATACCTACATTTTACAAAACCTTGTTCATTTTTCGATGTTGTAGTATCCGGAAAACCCCGAGTGTTAACTGTGTAGTCTAGTGAGGAGCGAAGTTGTTATTTTGCGCTTAATTTTCGTCTCACTTAACTGCACTTATTGCACCAGCTAGTGCGAATAGACTTACGATTAGAGATGGTGGTATGTCGCGAAAATTTTTTTTGCGTACATAGCCTTGAAAACAGACACAACGTAGCTGTCTGCAGACTAATAATAGACATCAAATGTTACGATAGCGGGATTCTTATTGGCTTAGTCAAGTATGGCAACAGCTGTATGTGCAAGCGAAAGCCATTCATCTTTTCATTAGCTGATCGTACGTTGAAGTCTAGCAAATAGTAAAGTTTTCCCGTGATAAACCTCATTTATACTAAGGGCGCGCGCGGTCTACCGCAATTTTCATCACCATTTTTTTATTTTTTATTTGTACCAGATATATATATATATATATTTCTTCTTATTTTAGACACAAAATGTGACTAAATTTGGCTCTTGTGAAATTTGTTTCTCTCTCATACTTTTTGCGTAATGGCTTGTTAAAGTCATATTTTTGCATGTTTCCGTTTTAACGACTACACTAAAACCAACTGATCTATCAAACTCAAAAAAATCACAGTGGATAAAGACATTGCAGGCTACAATGGCATGCTCATGAAATTAAAGAATAAAAATTATTTGAATTTTAAAAAATGGCTGAAACTGAAAATAAAAATTTAAAAAGTCCCTTACAGCCGAAAATATCACTTTTCGAAGGAGTTTAACTGGCAAGAACAACCGAGAACTGCCGCACTGCTCCTAGATCGTCACTAATGTTATCAATGAATCTCGTCCACGTTCTTAATCAACACATCCAAAAGTCTCATGCGTTAATTGTAGTCCCATACTACCACTACACCAGTGTATAACTACTTAAATACTAGGTTGATTTAATTACGTCATACTGAAAAATTATAAAGTCTAGATTTCAGGCTCAGTAGAAAATTAAAAAGTAGGTTAAGAGGGATATAACATCTGCGAAGTTTTAATCTTAAAACTGTCATTTATCTGTGTGCCTTTTGTGCCGGTTACGTTGTCAATCGGCGTTCACGGAAAGTGACCTGATATTTCCATCTAGGTTATCTCTGTCACATCTTGGAAACTGTTTGGGATGCTAGATAATTATATGTTATCCAGGGAATGGCACAGCAACCGCGAGAAATGAGCTCGGCTCACGTTTTGAACGTATGCAAACTTAATACAGATAAATTTCAAACCACACGCGCTGAAATATAACTCTACCAGGTCTTACCTGGTTACTTTTCGTAAATGCCTACAGTTTTACGTTACAGATAAGATTTTTCGAGAGGTGGTACACACTTGCGGTTGTGGGAGGGGGATAGTTAACCTAACATACGGAATGTTTAGTAAAACTACAAATTAAAAAAATTGTGTAAACATCTT
>PNEQ01113918.1:52716-68829 GCA_003012365.1 Medauroidea extradentata
CTGTGACGTTTCTCATTTGACTGTACCAATCACAATAAGGTTACTGTAACACCACACGTCTGTGATTTGCGTGTAAAACCCCACGACACACGAATGTCAAAACATCCAATCTCTGACCGTGAAGCAAGTCTGCAGACGTGCACACAAGTCACTGACACAAAGTGAGGCAAATTTCTTTTCGCGAAAATTCATGTCTCTACTTATCACGCTTTCTTTTTTACAGTAGCCGGCATAGCTTCGGGCCATTAGGCCACATGGAACAGTCGCAATGCCCATATTGTTCGTTTTATGAATGAAAATGTTTTTAATTATTTTTCGGTTATGACGAGAGTGCATTGCTACCTCTCTTTCCCCCCCCCCAATCCCGAGGCAGGTGAGCCTGTGGTTAAAATCACTTGATTTTCTTATGAATCGGCAGTGTTTTAAAGTCAGACTATATATCTAGTGACTAAGTCAGATTTGTGTGTGCAAAGTAGATATCACTTACAAATAAAACTTTAAAAGGAAGTTGTCGTAGCTCATTGATGAGGTCATGTGTCAAAACTATGAAGCCAGATGTCGTCAGGTCGAATCTCAGCTCCTGCGGTACTTAAAAAAATCACTGCCTGCTTCACGTGCGCGACACGAGCGACTCCCAGCTGAAGTCGATTAGAAACGTAGATATATCGATCGTGTATATCGCGCGAAGTGCTGCCACACTCGGAGAAATGAGATTTTGTTATTATAATGTTGGGTTTATTGGATTTCGTCAAAATAAAAAAAAGAAGCATGCTGTAAATTAACTTTGCGGAACTCGTCCCACGCTACGTTGCCTTTGTGAACCGTCAATTTCCGTGCACGTGTGCGGTTTGTTTATTTTCTGTCTTTGTTTATTTATAAATTAGTTTCAAAGTTCTTTGTGAATTAATACATTTTAATCACTTTTTTTATTTTTAATTCAACTACTACCACAAGGTATGTAGTTTATAATTATAATTAAATGTGTTTACTAGGTATAAGAAATATGCCACAGAAGCATCCGATCTTGACAACAGTAGACCTAAATACAAAGTCGTGGCAATTTCCGTTTGTGAAGAAATAAATATTATTTATTGAAATCAAGCATATTATATATGTTCATTAGTGTATGCTAATTTAAGTCCGTGTTTAGTTGTTTAGTATATATTACGTTTTCCAGCGTCGTTTATGCGAAACAGCTGTTTCTACCCACAATTCAATGCTGATAAGTTCCTGGCCGAGTCGTTTGTTGCAAGCTGTTATTTAGGCCTACAATACCAACAAAACAAACACACTAAAACTAGCATAACCCCATAGTCTTAACTAACGCCCAGAAACAGTAACAAAATGGATCACCAGCACCTTAAAATGCTATGAAAAATTTGCTGTAAACCCAGCGCAGTACACATTCTTTTTTAGCCTATCATCCAAGCCTAACAGGCCCTTATTTAATATTGTTTTGTTTTATTTTATATATAAGAATGCCATGAATCCTGTGCATCAATGTGTGTGAGGCTTTGTTACTTATTAGTTAAATAAATTATGTAGTGTGTGTAAAGACCTAAAATTGTGCATTTATTCATTTGTTTATTCATTCCGCTTAAATGATCCCATTTAGCATCTGAGGACAACCAGGATGTAGAGCATGTCAATATATACTATAACAACAGTATTTACGAACATAGCTAATCACATAATTTCAATTACAAAAGTACTTAAATGCAACATAAAATATTCATCAATAGACTAATGAGCACAGGATAATAAATACTTCTTAGTTAATTTTTTAAAGTAAATTAGTATTACTAAAATACATTTTCTTATAATGGGGCAGAAATGCATTAAACTAATTTTATTGCAGAAACATACTCTCCCATCTGGCAAAGTGTTAAGTTGATTGTAAGGGTACGCAAATTATTTAAGTTAATTGTCTAGTTTATGAATACGCTTATGTTTTTCAAAACCATCAGCTACTGAATAAAGAATAGAGTAGCAATATTAGGTGGTGAGAGTGAGAACTTTCTCATTTATGAAGATTTGTTTACATGGATCTTGTAACATGCTATTTCCAATTTTAGTTTTTAACCAAATGTAAACCAAGAAACTTTCTAGAGTGAACCTCTACTAGATTTTCCAGTTGGCTTCAATCAATACTTTTGAGCTAGGTTTATTCTTAGTAGGAAATTCAATATAATTTGCCTTTGTATTTATTTTAATGTAGATGATTAGCCAAAAACCAAATTGTAAGTTTTATAAATACATCTTGTAAATTTTATTCTGTTTGATCATCTAAATTTGCACATATTAATAGAATGGTATCATCTGTGAATAAAAGGATTTTAGATGTAGATAGCTTATAATTTGGGAGATCACATTAGTAAAAATAATAAAATTCAAAGGACCTAAAATTGAACCCTGATGAACACCAACCACAATTGATACATTCATATCACGATGAAAATTTATTCAGTATTTTCCTTATTTAATAATAATTTTTTGGTTGGGGCGCATTAAATAAACATAATTAAGGAATTCATGTTATTATTTATGCCACAAAACTTCAGCGATTGAATATAAATTACATCATGATTCACTCAGCCTTTGTGAGATTACAAAAAAATCCCTATGACATTTTCTTTCTTATTTAGTATATTAAAAATAATAGAGGTTGGCTTATATATTGCACTGTTAACATGAACACCCTTCCTAAACCCAAATTGGGAAGGAGAGAAAATTTTATTTTGTAAATAATAATTATTTACTCGAATAACTATAAACCTTTTAAAAAATCTTTGAAAAGGTAGAGAGAATAGAAAGGGTCTACAATTTTTGTACATTCCCTATCACCCTTTCCCTTTTTAAAGATAGGTTTTACTATTTTGCTACTTTAAGACACTCTGAAAAAATTTCAGTATTTAGCATGCAGTTACAAGTATGGCTTGTAGGTTCATTAATTAAATATGCAATATTTTAAAGTACGAAACTGTTTGTACCATCAAATCTTTGTGAACTTTTGTTTTTTTGGATTTTAGTACTGTGACTGTTTCGTATTGTGTAGAAGGTATTAAATTGATGATTGGAAGTGTTGAGAAAGACAAGTTACTTATATAACCAGTGAAATCCTTTTAAACTTTATCTCTGTTTACTAATTTGTCTACTACTGTATAATATTTATTAAATTTAGCTTTTATAACGTAACTACTAATAAAGTATCACTATCCTAATGTAACATAGGCTGACCCAGGCTCTGTCCAAATTCAATACAAAAAGTCACATAATCATGTGCCCTTGATTACTATATGACTCACAAGATCCACACCACACCCCTCCCTGTACTTGTGAACTGTGCTTTGTTGAAGTCAGGCACCCTAGTGCTCAATAACTTGTAAATATTATGAAAATAATAATTAATATTATTCATTTAACATAGGTACCATATTCTCGGTAAATATTAAGAATAGCTACTCATAGTATACTGGCCAAACTATTGATTTTAGAGATATGTATAGTTTGTTTGTGAAAAATGTTTCTATAGTGGTTAGAAGCAGTGCTATGTAAAAAAATTTGTAAGGTTAGATTAGGTTAGGTGACCTAACCTTACCCACCCTAACATTAATTAAGGTTAGGTAAGTATATCTTACCTATATTAACCAAACATAACCTAACTTAAGATAACCGTACATAACAGTTTTTTACGTATAACGATTTGTAACCACTATAGAAACATTTTTCATTTGTAAACTACACCTCTAAAATCAATAGTTTGACTGGTATATGAGTAGCTATTCATAATAATTACTACTACATACAGCTAATGAAACTTACTATTTACTGCAGTGATGATGACACAGCTGATGTCTTCATCTGAAGGACATTTTCGTGAGTATACTGTATACTGATGTAGCTGTGAATATGGACTGCGACAAATATACATAATGACCATGTTATACTTCTAGCCTATAGGTTTTGAAATTAGTTATCAGCATATGACTGTTGAATTTGGATACAGCCACAATCTAATATAACAAGTTAGATTAAGTGAATTTAATTTAGATTAAGTTAGTTTAAGTTAGATTATGTTAGTTTATGATAGGCTAGTTTAGGATAGGTTAGGTTAAGTTAGGTAACCTAACCTAACCTTAGGTTAGGTAAAGTTATGTTACTTAACCTAACCTTAGGTTAGGTAAAGTTATGTTACCTAACCTAACTTAACCTAACCTAAAGTTACCTAACTTAGTCTACCCGAATCGAACTTAAACTAACATGAACTAACCTAACAACCAAACCTAAAGAACTTAACCGAACAAAAAAAATTTTACTTAGGACTACTTAGAACGTCGATAGAAACATTTATCATTAATAAACTGTATGTCCAAAATCAATTGTTTGGCTGGTACATGATGAGTAGCTACTCTTGATATTTACCACAAGAAGTAATCTTTTGTTAACTTACGTGATAGTGTAGAACTAGGATAAAATTTAATGTAAGTGTAGATTGTTTAAAACCAGAGAGATTGTGATACCTCCATAGAGTCTGTGTTATGTGTACCAAGCAGTCTTGTGTTAAGACAGGTTAAGGGCAGTTGTTTACAAGTTTTTACTGTTCAAAAATTCAAACTAACCTCTATAACCGGAGTAATACTATGAATATTCATAACTTGGACACTTTTGTTATTAAAAATAAAATCCACAGATCTACTACAAGAACTTACAGTAATACCCCTAACTGCTATTTCATAATATGCTACTTAAATATGTTAAAACATATAATACAATATTTGGTTATGCTAGCCTACTCAGTTGCGTAGCATTGATGAGAAGGTTGTTGTTATTGTCAGGAAAATTGTTGTAATATTTTGGTATTGCACAAATTATTAAGATTTTAAATATATAGTGTAGGCCTATGTACTGTTTAGGATAGAAACAAACCGTGATGACTTTTGATTCTATATTTCAAATTAAAATAAAATGTTGTTTGCAAAAATTATAGTTCTTGATAAATTCCAAATAAGTATCCAAATGATATTTCATTTATATACACTCTCAGTTGACAAATGTGGAAAAAATAGTTGTATATAAGTGCCCGAAAGCCAACTTACATGTCTGAAGTTCCCGCTTACCGTACATAGTTTTTAAGTTGCCTATAAGCATTATCTCTTAAAAATAATTACCGTTTCTCATTTGTGAACTTAACATGACCAAAAATTATTTTTAATGAATTATTTATTTTATTTAAATATGTAGTTAACTTAATTTAATTTGGAAACAAAGAAAGAGAAAAAAAAAATTTTTGTCTTGGATGTTAGACTAAATTATTGACACCTTTTAAATGTAGGTCTATGCTACCTAATGTAAAATTTATTATTATTTTGTACTGCATTCTTGTGTTTTAAGTTTCATTAACAAGTGTGGTGGAGTTTAGATAAGTCCTACATTTACTCTAGACCTATTTTAACATTGATGTAGTTATTATTAGCAATGTAGGATAATTGCTCTGAACTAGCTTTTTGTGATATGCGTGGCACAAATGTACACAAAACTTAACACTTTTAAGGATTTCACTCCCTGCCCCCCCCCTCCACCCCCCACACACACACAACTTGCTAGAACACATTGGGGAAAATTCACTAACTACCAATAACAGGAGTTAGTGTAATGAATTTAACTTAATGCTACTGCCATATACAACACTTTCATTAAGAGAAGTTAAAAGGTAAGGGAATTGATTTACGTGCTCTCATACACAACATATTGAATCAAGTCATAAGTTGTAAATGGACATGAAACACATGCACAGTTCCATTGTGTACTATCTGATTATAATATTTCATTGTTTCTTGACAATATATTTAATTGGTTTTCTTCGACAGTAATACTATTGACAGTGCACATATTTCTTATTTAGCCATTTTCTTGTTAGCAAAAATTGTCATTTTCTAATGTTTACATTTGAAATGAAACTGCTAATGTACCCATTTTAAATATAACTGCACAGTAACTGTCGTTAAATTACTTATTTTAAAGTACATTATGTGAAGCACAACCTGATCACAAAGACATTCCATTCTAAAATGTTGAAATTAAATGTATGTTTAGGAAATAGTTTCTGAATAATAGAGGACTAAAATTTATTTTAACCACTCCATATGGAAACATTAAGTTAATATGGAATCTAAAATTATCAGATGGATGTGTCACAAACTAACAATCTCAAGCGATAATGCAGCATAATGACCAAGATAGTAATCTTCAAAAGTTTGTGGATATATTTCTCATATTTCAAATATGTAGAGATGTCATGTAGATAACCTAATCATAATTTTTTTTAAATTTACTGCAGGTTTTGCAAGGTCACACTGCAATACGGTTACTATTAACAATGAGATACAAGATATATAGGTACTGTATTTGGAAATTCAGCACATTGCAATACAATACACAGTATTGTTACTATATAAAATATAATATTTCAAAATTCATACCTTTTTATTATTAAAACTACGCAATGACTGTCAATAATTGCACATACTGGGTCTGTTTGCTGCAGAAAATTAGCTGAAACTGTATAAACATTATTCTTCAACCAGTTTTTGATACATGTGTAAATCTAGTTTTGTTAATATCCTTTACTTTCACTTGTAAAATATTAAAGACTTTTAGGCCTTTTGCAGGTAAACAATTATTTGTTTTACTAATTTTTTTTTTGGCAAGGCTAGGGTTTCACTGCTTGTCTAATACACGTCTACATTGTGTTCCAATAAACTTTTGTCTATATCATCTTTAATTGCAAAAGGTATTGGAGTGGGGGAATATAAATAAATATATATATATGTGTGTATGTAATATGTATAAATGCATACAGTGTATATAATGGGTTGTACAAAAATTAAAATATGTTTTGATATGATTACATCGTTTGATAGTGTTTTTTTTTGAAGTTGTGTAAAGTGTATTATAATTTTCTTCAACACATGCATGATTCTCAGGTGTGAGTGAAGCTGAAGTCTACGTAAACAATACAATTGGTTAAAATTGTGCAGTTACTTGCTATTGATACTTTTTGCAGTGTTAGCATTAATTTTTATTAATGGGAGAGAAGTACCAGTGTGTTGGTAAGCTGTTAGATCAGCGTAGTACTGTCTGCTACTGTGGTATGTTCTACAAAGTATTATTGTTACAGATCTAGTAAATATAATAGTTAGCTGCATCTTCTGCCTTCTTCAGTCATTGTTGTTCTTACATCTTTGGACTTTAATTTGATGAGCCGAACCTGATGTCACCAGCCTTGAAGCAATATTTTATATCAAGTAATTGGTGTAAAATATTTTTTACCCCATTTAAGTTTCAGTTTTGTTTCAAGTTTTTTTTAAATTTCTTTGTGATAATTTGTAAGGATTATTCAGTCCTCTTATGGTGCATCTCTGATTTAGGTGTTGTTCTTAACTGGATAAATATTTAACTGATAAAAGTTATGAATAATGTGTGTATAGTTTGGCTGAAATCGCTATGTTTGGTTTTTACAGGCAACAGAAGCCAAGGATCTGCACGTACCATTCACTGCTGCCAGTTTCGGTCTTCGTCATATGGACAGTTATACCGGTTTGCCCGCCCATTTACTGCATCATTTGCAACCTCAGTTTCTACACCCAGCTCTTGACCCGCGTATTCCGTTCGGTTCTGGCGCATTCAGGCCTCTCGGCTCATCTGTAAATCCTGAAGCAAAAGGCTTTCCTTCAGCATTTGCGCCACCTACGAAGTGTTTAAAAATCGAGACAAGCAGCAGCAACAGCCAGGGCATTTCATCGACTGCGGCCAGTCATTTGTCTGCCCTGTTTTCGCCGGTGGTGGTAGGCGAGGAACGTAACTACTTGAACGGTCAAAACCAACAGCAGCGTGCAGACTCTTGTTCACCTGCTAGCATATCCATTTCACCACCGTTGTTGCAGTCTACAGTAAAAGAAGAAACTTCAGACGCGCCAATGTCTGAGGAACACGAAGGCACTGCTACTCCAGGCTCAGAGGGCACCGAGAGATCAACTCCAGAGGAAGGCAGAGGATACAGACGTGAGTTTCCATTTCATTTTCTTATAATATTGTATTATTTTTACTTTGCCACATTTGTGTCTCTGCACTTGAAACACTTATTTTAGGAGAGTTGATTGTTTTATATATTTCAGATTTTACTTTATTTGACACAACTACGCTTTTTGGTAATTAAATATACAGGCATTTCTCTACTTACATGCATATAACTTTCATAAGTTTCAGACTACCATACATCAGTCACTAGTGGCTTCAGACTACCAAACATTACCAGACTTACAAAAGTCAAAACATTATTTACTAGCAGTTGAACACTACCAAACATACATGATTTTCTGAATATGGTCACCATTATAAAGCTTTCAGGGGTGTTAGTCGTTATTTGTTATGTATTTATCAAAGAAAGTCTATGTGTACCGTAGTTCAGTAGCACAAAACTAGCTTGTCATTATAATTTTTGTTATTGAAATGCCTTTGTGCTTCTTTGGAACAGAACACTAAGTGTAACATAAAACTTTTATACAGTTTTTCAATAACACATATTTGAAAGTAGATGGCTGCCTGTTTAAGAATTAAGTATGGTTTTCTGTGATGAAAAATTTATAAATTGTAAAATAACTAAAATTTTCTTTAAAATTTGAGAAGATTTAAAAGTGTAGGCCTACAAATTTTCATCTTATTAAATATACAACTTTTCCAGTTGTTCTTTAGATTTGTCGTGATTTCCCGTTTTCTGTGTCGTACTGATGCCATCTCTGTGCGAGCGTGTTAGTTAAATGGTAAACTTGTTTTCTGTCAGATAACTTGGTGAGGTTTGTGTTGATTAATCTAAATAAAATAAATCTTAACATCAAATGCTTAACTAAAGCAAGTAATTCTGAATCACTAACAGAATATGTAATAAAATGCATATCTATTACAAGAAGTTATACAAAAATTTAGCTTACGCTGCCTTAGCATAGTTACCGAAATGCACACATTTAAAGTGGTTTTTTAAGTTATTAACATGGTGTACTGAAGATGTGTCTGTGAGTAGGATTTGTTGAATTCTATAATGTTGAATATATTAATTACAGGGTTAGTACAGTCCTTAGAAGTTCTTGAGAAGCCCTTACTTGTTTACATTGATTTTAAGGGCCCTTAAAAGTCCTTATTTTATCAGATGGTCCTTAAAAGTCCTTAATTGTGCAACTTTTTGAAAGGAATGGATAGGCCTTTTACAATTTTACTGAAACTTGTAAAATTTTACAGATTTTTAGACATTTGCGATTAGATGCACACTTTTTTAAAGTCAGAAGTAGCGAAAGACTGTTTGGCTCAGTTCTACCAACGTTAAACTCCATTTCTAATCATGTTTCATTCGAATAACATGTACTAACTGCCGTAAAATAAGTTTTTGTGAGAATTCAACAGTTGGCCACAATGAGTAAGTCGTACAAACCAATGAGAAAATTTCAGTTGAAAGCCAATCTGTGACTTTCTTCAGTAGGCAGTTTCAAAATGGCTGAGTGTGCGTCAGATTTGTTTGGAATTTTCCCGAAAGAGTCAATAGATTCTTCGCACATGGAAGCTTTTGAGTTCGACAATGAAACACTATTCTGCAGTTCTTTTATCATGAATCATACATATTGATACTGCTATCGTTTGTCAAAGTCTGAAGTTAGAAACACGTGGTGTGTGTTTGAGAGGACGCCTAACCTATTCATAGGCTACAAACTACACAATATGTATTTGGAGCAAAATATGTCTGTGAAGTGTACGTAGGAATTTTGCTCTCAGTGAAAATCATGTTTTTTATTATTTGTGAAGTTTGCAAATTGTAAACTTATTTACTCATTTAATAAAGTACCCACTTAAAACATGGTGTGACCATCTGTATCTTAGCTTATTTAAAACAAACATTGAATTTCCGAATTTTGCAGTGAAACTGATTTTCCTTTAGCAGCATTACCAGAGCAGAATATTTATTTTGGTTTTTTATACCTGACTTATTTCATAATTTAGTTGCAGGTTATGTGTGTCAATTAAGTTAGGATGTTTTCTGAGCTAGGAACAAAAAGTAGGGCTAAGATTGTATTGTAAGCATAACAAAAACACCTGCGATACTAATTTGAGTGGAAATGCAGCAGCAAACAGTTTTTCGGTCCTTAAAAAAGTCCTTAAAACATTTTAACAAGTCCTTAGAAGTCATTTTTCATTGTACCAAGGGAGTATGAACCATGTTAATTAAATATTTGAATTCAGAAGGTTTATGGACACACAAAATCTATACAATTTCTATAAAATATTTTATGAATTCTTGTTCAAATTATCTTAGTTTTGGCTTTTTCAGTTTTTAATAGTACTACAGTACAAATTTGTAATACTTTCCACCTGTGTAGTTTGTTTTTCGTTGTAATCTCTTCTTTATATTCATTCATTTTGAGAAAATCATGTTGATCTTTACGGATTTTCATCGTTCTTTGGCAACGTAAATATTATGTTGATTTTAACAGATTATACAACTACCATATTCATTGGAATAGTCACATTACATGTTGATGTTTCAGTAGTGGCTGGTGTTTTGAGTGTCTTCCTCTGCATTTTGAGTTACACATTTGAATTCCTAAGAAGTACAGTTATAATTCTTAATTTGGTAACTGAACATGTAATTTTTTGGAACTTCCTCTGGTGTGTGTGTGTGTGTGTGTGTGTGTGTGTATATATATATATATATATATATATATATATATATATATATATATATATATATATATATATATATATATATATATATATATATATAATAATTGCAATTCTGTGTCTTTCGTATAATAGATTAACTGCTGCTATATGTTCCTTTATCAACGTGTTATTTTCAAATTATGCATACATATAAACATAAGTTGAGTGGTTTTTTCATGCATGAATTTGTATTTGATAAACCAAGAATACAAGGAAGAGGAATAAGCATTTCCAGAAAAGTGCACTATAGCTATGACAATTTTTTATTTCTCGCAGAGTGATCTAGGTTGCAGGTTAATATTATGGAAATATTATAATTTCGTGGACTGATTTCTGAAGATTGGAAAAGAAGCAAATTTCATAGTTTATGTGGATTCCAACAGCTCTCTGTTGTGGTGTACATGTCATGAACAAGTTTTCTTTAAGACTTTCTACGTGGTGAAAATATTTTTACAAGATTTTAAGAACATTTTATGGTTTCATAACTAGGGACAGGAAAATTTCGCTAATTCAGTGACCTCCATTGTACTATGCATGATTAAGCCCCGACCATTTGTCCAATAATTGCTGCTCTCCGGAACAGCAGACCGTGAATAAATAGACGGAGCTTGAGTATGCATAGTACAATGAATTTTAGCCTACAGGTCATTGAATTCACAAAATTTGCCAGTCCCAGTTCATAACATTAAGTATTGGAATGAACACGTGTTGATAATGCCACTCTATTTATAAAATTTACAATTTTAATAATATTTAATCGTAGGTAATCTCAACCTTATGTAAAAAGTAATTTTAATACTATTAAAATTTAGCTTTGTTTCTTGGAGTTGTGGTAATAAATAGAAAGTTATAAAAATATAAATTTTGGTTCAACTGCAGAGCTTTGTTATCTAATAGGCCTAACCATTTTGATATAAAATTTTATCTCAATTTGTAAATAATTGCCTACCACAGGGATGCATATTAAGTTTTAAAAGGAAATCATCTAGTGCCTTTCTAATAGTTTTGCATTTAATTATTAAGTAATGTCAATAATTATTATTAATAATTAAGTAACATAATCAATTTCAATTTTTGTTGCCTAATGTCCATAACACTTAAGATCATCGCCATCTTGATAATTGTATTTGGTTTCGCGACTATTATGTAACTTTAATAACCTAACTGCAGAATAGATTTGTATTGATATAATTTTAGACGACATAAATTTTTTGTTGTCCGTTACTGTTGTTACAGATCCAATTGCGATTAGAACATTCTTATTACCTTTTTAACTTAATTAATTTTAAATTTTCTCAGATAATAATCCTTGAATATGTAGGCCTTGTGGTAATAACAGGCATGATTTGATGGTAACTAAGTAATTTCACCTTCTTTTTTATTGGTGTGAAACGGTGGTGAATTCTTAAGATGGCTCATGTGACATATTCCATAACTAAATTTTTTTTGCAGTTTTTGTGTAGGCCAAATTGACATACTGTGCAAATAAGAAACATACTGCTGTTGTCAATGCAAATCAGTAGTAATAAAAATGTAATTCATTGGTGAATTCAGAAACATAAGTATTTATTTATATGTAAATGAAACTTTATCTTTCATGAGAAAATTTAAAGCATTCTTGTATCAGATTTTTATGCGTGCCTTAAAGTAGTCAACAACAACTAATAATTTCAATTTATCTATGCATAATATTTTAATTTAGTACTAGGTGTTGAACAACTTTTGATAATATTTTCATCAAAAAATTAGACTTAAATTTTTCAATAATGTTATGGCATTGTAAAAATTTGACAAATTTTTTTACGCTTAAACTAATTCACCTACAGGCAGAAAATAATTCAGAGGAAAACATGAAGTCAGTAGTAGAGATGATGGTATATTCGGAAAATGTTTTGTGTCAGCATACCCTTGAAAACGCTGTAGTTTCTTGCAACATAAATGATTTTGTGATATACTTTTGCAACAATTCTATGTACAAGCTATGTATAGCCAGTACTCTTCTGGTAAGCAGAACGTGTGTTGAAATCCAGCAAAGAGTCGAGATTTCCCGCGATAAACTGTCATCTCTAGTCATTAGGTATTTGAAGAAATTTTAGTATTACCTGTGAACATATTTTTGAGTGATTTTTGTTATGCAGTTACATGTGTGATTGGCATTCTACATATCTTCATAAAACCACAAAGTCAGTCAGTTAGTGTCCCTTGTAAAATATATTTTTGGGTTAATTAAATCATCGAATATTCGGAATTACGTGGTAAGAATTTTCGTGCAATACTATGTGTTATCGTGTCTCTCCCGCACTTGTTCGCTACGCAGAATCAACGTTTCGAAACTGTCAACTGAACTGTTTTTTGAAATCATCGTTTGCTTAGCATCGAATGCCCCAAAGAAGTGTGTTTGAGGCGACCGCCTACCCCACGCTTCAAATGCTTTGCAGCTTGTTCGTAAACAGGTTTTTTCTACGAAAGTATTCCACATGTGTCCGTTGTGCCAACGTACGAAAAGAAAACACACTTCAGACAAGGTCGGAATTTCATTGTTAAGACTCCAGGCTCATTAAAATCACTGTTTTTAAACCCTTCAACACAACTAAATACGGCCTTTTCAGACAGCTGTACTTCAAAATGTCCTAATTGGATGTGCGCGATACTCCGGAAAGACGTGCACTGAACTTTGGTACGCGATGCAGCATTTGATTCTCTCTTCAAGGTCGCCCTTAAATCTCCGTGTATGGGAGATACAACAATTTCCTAAGAGGAAGATTTAATCACAATTTATGTCTAAAATAAGAAAAAGTATCTGGAACAAATATAAAAATAAAAAAAATACGTTGAAAACTGAGGTGTACCGCACCCTTAACTCACTCACCTCGTACATCGTCATCTCTAAGCGTAAACCACTCGGGCATCTGTATTCCTCTCGAGGATTCATCTGAAAATTGTGTTGAGATTATCTTCAAGTAGTTATCAACAATGTTAAAATGATAGTTATTTTTCAATACGATCGATCAAAGACCCTGGTAGCCCTAGGCCTACGCTGGTGTTTACACAAGTCATCGTGAACAGAATTCGTGCCGTATGTGGGGCTAGAAGAAAGTTGTTTGTATTTTCGCTCGCCTGTGTATTCTGCCGGCAAACGCTGAAGACGGTGGGAATGTTCGATAAGAATCAACTGGAAACCACACCGACCGTCCAGGATCGGACTGTATTTAATTACTTCAATAGTGCATACTGAGTGGAATATTTATCCTTTCCTTCGGTCTAAATATATTTGTGCTCGTCGTGTGACATTATACTTCGTGGGGCCTTTCAAATGTAGGGCGACATGGTACGGATCACAGAATTTAGGAAAGTAAAAAAATAGCAACAAAGTAAACAGACCTTTGATGCGTTGAACACACTAGGTGCTGTAAATAGCTGCCGTCAACTTCAGTACATTAGCGCGAATATACAATGAGTTTATGTACGTGATTGTGTTTATGAACGTACTACGTGCGTGTTTTGTGTAATTTTCTGTGCACTTTTAAGGTCTGTTCAGCAGACTTACAGCAGCGTGTAATTACATAAAGTAAAGGTAATCATGTTGAGTTCATGTAGGTCTACGTGAGGTTTGTTCTTATATTTGTTCTTTGTCAACATTCCAAAATCACTGCACGGTATTTTGTAACATTTCTCAGTATAGTCGTTCAGGCACCTGGTAATCGATTAGTTCTTCGCTAGTTTCTTTTTTAGTTTCATATATGTAAGAACGGCCGATGTGTTGTTGGGGTACACCGTAAAAATGTGTCTGCGTTTACTAGAAGTTTGTACGTAAAGTAAAAAAAAAAAACACTTAATGTAAATACCATAAAATTTATAATTTATAATTTTAAATAGAAAAGTACAGCGATATGAATGTATATTACAAACGAATTTTATATGACGTGACGGTCGTTAATTATGTTGTACATACCGTCGGGTATGAAAACGTTTATTTAGTTGAAATATTTATAAATATTTTATTGCGTGTCATTTATTCATTTTAAAGTATATTGTAAACATGTCTTGTCCAATATCTTTGTGCAAAAATGTACACAAAAGAGATCCAACGATGCAATAAACTAAACTAAGCAGAATAGAATTTTCCGCCTGTGATGTTTTGCTTGGTGGTGGAGAAAATAACGTTTTTTGTATAGGGAATATGATTTTCTATTGAAAGTTCAGTATAGTTTATTGTACGTGAAAATGATCATCGCTGAAGTTGTCCGTCAATGCAGTGTTTATGTTGACCAGAACACGTGTGATCCACCTAGTGTACCTTCTGTTGGTTTAATTTTGAGTGTTATGCTGGAAATCCATGGACTAGTGTCACAGCTTTATGTTGGTATTGCGTTCGCTGATGTCAAGATATATTCTTTTCTTTTGAAGATTGTCTTGTATAATATACAATTTGTTACAGTTACTTTGACGGTTCTAATTTAAGGTATCATAAACTTCTGTCTTAAGTAGCCAAAATTGTCGTTTTCCCTGTTGTATCCTCTTTAAAAGTTTGATAAGTCTTTAATGACAAAATGGCGATATAGCTTAGATACGCTCATTCCTTTCACATTATTAGGTTAGAATTTTAATTTTTGGCGTAGAGTTTTTAGTACTGCTCAGTGCAGTTCTCTTTGTGACTCCGTAGACATCTTGGAATTAGTTTTCCGAAGTACCGCTAGAGTGTGTGTATTTGTTTTTTTTTTAAATGCATTTAATTTGCCGGTTCGGAAGGCAGCGTCGTATAAATAATTTCCCATGACGGGTACTACATGTGGTTTCTTAGAAGAGGTCGTATAATTATTTTCCCATGACTGTCACTTCATGTGGTTTCTAAGAAGACGTCGTATAAATAATTTCTCATGACTGTCGCGTCATGTGGTTTCTTAGAAGATCTTTATTGGGTTGACGGCAGTTATTGTAACATACAAAAACAACTAATTCCGTGCGTCTGCAGCTTTGACGGCAGTAAGTGCCAAGTGTGTTGTACGTTGCAGTTTTGATCCCGTAACCAGTGTTGCCAACTAGTTTAGAGGTGCATATACTACATACTTTCCAAAATCATAGGCCTACTACCTTTAAAGGTTTTTATACAACATTATACTACGGCAGAAACTTTTTTCATTAAATTGAGAATACATAGCAGTTATCATGAAAACCACAACTAAGTAGCAGGTAATCTCGCCAGGGGTCTCAACAGGTCCCTATGTACCCTAAAAGTTCCTATTTTTGAGCTTGATCCCTAAAAGTCCCTTCTGTACACAAATGGTCCCTAAAAGTCCTTTTTTTAATCTCTAAGTTGAATTAATTAAAGTTTTGCAGATAAATATGTAT
>PNEQ01113918.1:68929-81986 GCA_003012365.1 Medauroidea extradentata
TTTTTTTTTTTTTTTTTTTTTTTTTTTTTTTGCGATTCAGTCCTGTCACTACGTTCTTGTCTTTGGGTGTTTTGGCAGGTGTTTCAGCTGCCATCTTCAGTTAGTTTGTTGACCAACCTATGACGATGGCTGCTTTTCTTTTATTGTCAAACCTTCATGTAGTAATCTGCTCCGTTTCCAAAATATTATATATTTTTTCTTTCCTAGTGCTCAGTGTATTTCAAGTGCATACTGGAAATCTTTACCTACAATATTTTTCATAAAATGTTGAATTGTACTTATCTGACCTGTTCGTTGAGAATTTTTCATACTTTTTTTTGGTCCATAAAATGGTCCCTTTTTTTAACTTTGGTCAATTATTCGGTACCTATCTTAAACGTACGTGGTTCCTCCTAAGTCCCTAATCTTTTTGCTTGAAGTTGTTGAGACCACTGTCTCACTAAATAACTACTTTATACATATTGCTGTTCATCATTAACGAACCATGTAGGCCTAACGGCGCGGTGTTCCGCTTGAAAAACAAACGATGTTCCAAATTCCAAAATGTCTCGGAAGTTGGAATAGGAAATGAAATCTTATGTCAGTTTTGCTTTTGAACAGGTAAATTTGTAAGTGTATGAATACTACAAGTTTTTAAAACTTTATGGGACCTGAATTATACTACTTTTCCCGTAATATAATGGGTCACTATACTACATATTACCAGAGACTAAAATTATACTACAAATAGTATACTGTGGTTGGCAACACTGCCTATAACGTGTGTGTGTATAGCGAACATCAATGCCGCACAGGCGGAACGCATGTGTGTGACTTCTGGCTGTGCTAGGGCAGCCACGAGACGTGTCTTAACACTTTCCCATGACTGCATGTCTGTTTTTTTTTGTCGCAGTCGTGATTGCTGCCTGTTTAATGTCACCCATAATTGTCTTTACAGCTTAGTACACACTAGCACTTTTCTTGTATGAAAGCGAGCAGCTAATGTGGCTGGCTCTCTAACTAGCATCCTACCAAATTTATTAAGTTCACATGGTCAACTAATGCAGATTTTAAAACCAAATTTGGGGTATTGAATATAGTTTGTGTAATATTTATTGAGTCTGCACCAAAACTATATTATAAGATGTAAATACGGAAATATCGTCAGCTGTAGATAACATTCTACGATCCGGCAGTATTTCTTCATTGCTTCTTTTGTCCAGGTAAACCATATATAATTCAAGATGCTTCGTCTATGAAAGCGATTTCGTTCAAAAACAGTTCCGCAAGCGTACAAATGGTTTATTTAAATTCGACTTGTACAGGAACGACAAGGAAACATAGAACCGTATATCACGCACTGGCTAGTATGCTCGGTGGTCCTTCACACGACACAAGTTTGCTACGAGTCGAGGTGAACAACAAAGTGTACACTTTCTTGTACAAGAATGATGTCCGTGTCTACTAGGCTTAAAGAGTGTGAGTACGTCGCCATCTTGCATTTTATATTGAAACTTTTTTCGTGTGGATAATTTTATGAAACTTATCCCTAACTGCATAGTAGAATACATATTTGTAGAATTTGACGTTTCATTTATCTTGGTTTGTCGTTACTGCTTTTACAGATCTAATTGCAATGAAGAAAATAATGAAAATTACCAATTACAGTTACAGCCGTAAAAATAGTAACGGCAAACAAAGATTTATGTTATGATGTCTTAAATTTTACCAATATGTATTCTGTTCTGCAGTTAGATTAAAGTTCCATAGATTTAGCCAAAATGAAAGCTGTGACACAAAATACCAAAATTCAAGATGACGATGCACTCTCACTCGTAACTTTACTATCGGTAGTCGCGTGTTTCCTTTCTGCGATACCTTGTAGGATAATTTCAAGTTGCTTTTTCAGAATTTTGTCGGACATTATGGCCGAAGGTTCGATTAAAATGCCTTTCATTTCCTGGCAACACAGCACGGCACGTCTGTCTGCTGTTGGAACTGCAGAAGACATCCAGAAATTTAAGTAGACAACGCTTTCGTTGTGTCTCTTTATTTGTATGTAGTGATAAATATCTCGCCCACAACCGTACCAAGCACCCATGGAACTGACGAAATTGTCGTTAGTAGTTGTTCTTCCATGTTCAACAATCGACATTTTTATAATAACGTGGACGTCCACCTTTTAGTACTTATTCACTATTGCCCATCTGCCGTGAACTATTTCGCGTTTTCTGTCTTATTGTACTATTAGAAATGTTTCTTGCTGAACAATGTAAACATTATTTCTCGGTGTAAGGCTGTGTACTGCAGTCTCGTTCACATTGGCATGTGATTTTTCTTGAAATGCACACTGCTGTTTTCAGACACGTTTGAAGATGTTTAATTGTTTCTGAAATTTTAAACATAATAAACATATTTGCGTAATCTTTTTGTGTCCGTATCTGCCTTTTACTCTAAACGGGGCTATTTGGATCCGGCGAGGTAACTTTGCGATGTACAGAAAGTGGATTTTTCATCTCGTTTACTTAAAAAATATCGAAATTTTACCAGGGGTAGATCAAATAAAAGTTTTTAAACACTTGGCTCAAGATTTTTTCTTCTTCAAATGATACCAGAAATAATATATCGAGTGAGACCTAGCAGGGTTGAAGTAACTTTTGTTTACGATGATATATTTTGCCAGTTTGAAATGTCCCCAGGAACAGACAGTACTAACGTGTTTCGGTTAGTCATTAGAAAAACGATCTCTTAACTCGTTTTATATAACCGCATTTTGTCTGCCATGATTTTTTCTTCAGAAACATTAAGTGCAGCTGTACCAACGTGCATTTTCAATTTGTCGTCTCACTTTGCGCTATTGCATATTTAAAAAAAAGTACAGTTTAACATTGCGGTTATTACCGTTAGCGTAACAAACGCTATGTTTAAAAACTGTTGACTGATGCCAGTAGTGTTATTGTTTTTAATGTGGTAGACCTAGTTTATTCAAAAGATACTGGACGTACGTGAGTTATGTTTGCTTAGGAATGGCATCAAAGGACCTTATGAGCGTGTATACCATTTTGAGGTTCTTAAATAATTTTTGAAGTTTAGTTTCTCGTTGCCGAAAATGGCGAAAATTAATGTTTTTGCGGTTAATTTTAGACACATAATATTGATTCAGGATATTTGAAAAGTTATAGGCTGGTGAACATACCATTATCTTAAATACTTAAATATTACGCCATAACATGATAGTCGGCATTGAATGTATCATAGAGGCGAGTTATCGATGAGAAGATTGTGCGCCAGTGCACTGAAGTGCGCCTAGAGGCTACGGTTAGGCGTGGTATGTGCACTGTTTCGCCCTTAGCGCTCAGCACTTTTTGGCATCGACGCGAATATCTCAGACGGCGTCACACGGCCATGTTGGAATGACTGGTTTTACGCGTGTTTCGGAAGTTTACAACAACGAATTTTAAGTGTGTATGGTGTGTACAATATACGTATATACACGCATCACCTTGCGGTAAACTCATACATTCCATAACATGTTACCAATGATTATGTCGTTATATATTAGTACTCTTATTATGTTTAAATCATACATTGATTCTCGCCTTTTCAGAGTATCTACAATTGATGACTATATCTGATGACGTTCGAATAGTATTATGGCCACTTCCGGTAGTTTGATAGATATTATGATAAAATATATTTTTAAAGCAACATTATTTTCATTTCGAAGAATCCCTTCACTGTTTTGTCACAAATATATCGTAATTTTTACCAATTTTTTTTGTAGTGCTAAACCTAATAGTTTTTCAGATATTTGAGCCGCAAATATCACCATTTTTGTTATGAAAATAAACCAAAGGCAAGCAAAATAGTTGTTTTAGAACGAATGGAGCATTGCCAAACGCATATATATAATATTGTGCATCGTATGATTTCTTGTAGTTTTATTTTTGTCCAAAAAAATTTAGTTAAAAAAGTTTTGAATTTTTTTTACCAATGTGGACGAAAACACCTAACGTGGCACTGTAATACTTTAGCACAGGTTCGGAACACCAACGAGAGCTATTTTCCCACTGGATGTCGTGCCCAAGCAGCCTTTACCTAGTTGGCGGCCTGTACTGTCATAAAGGCGACTTCCTGTCGTCCATTTTCAGTTTCTTCTCAATTTTATACGCTCTTTTGTGAGCCTACCCCGCCCAGGTCGTAAAACTGGGACAATGGTCGCTCCATGGCCTCTCGGAACCTGACCTAACAGACGGCAGAACATGGACATGGCAGTCGGAGTGAAACATTTCAAACCAGACTTGATAGTCCAGAACGGAACTAGTTATTGTTTCATCTCCGCTGCGCATGGTTGAGTGGTTCAAGTCGATTAGCAAGAACCTAGGCAACACACGTTTTATGAATAATCCTGTAGTTTCAGTACTAAACGCAGGCGATTATCATTGAAACAGTGACATTACTGAGGTGGCATTATTTAATTTGGTTGATCGCAGTTTTAAAATAGGTCTAGATGTTGTGATGTTTTTATTCTCTATTATTTTCCTTCGTTTTGGCCAACTAGGATCACGTAACAATTTCAATTTCTCTTCTTTATTTGTCGTTGTTTCCTATATGTAGTATTATTCCATCTTATGTTTCTTCCTCTCTTTTGTTCTATATGTTCCCGATTTCTTATTTATTCTGCCTTGAAAGCCTTATAAATGTTGTATTTTATTATTAAAAATGTTTGTATATGCGGTTATTTCGGATTCCTCAATATTTCTTTCGAGCTATTTCCTTATCTCTGTAATACATGCTATTGTCGATTTCTTCTTCCAAAAATACAGTGATATTTGTTTCGTTAGCCTGTACTCATACATCCGTGTCCAACAAACATTCATCTTTGTTTTGCTATTATATTGCTTGTGTACAGCAACACTTAGTGTACTTGCAAATGTCGACCTTATAACTCGCTTGTTCCCGACTTTCAAGCGCTGCTGAAGACAGCCTGAACTGTATTCGTTACTACTTTATACAGTTTAATTGTGCTTGAGTTAATGACGGGTGATCATTTTATTGCGTCGTGTAGGTTGTACATTGGTGTCAAATTTTCTTTGTGTGTATGCTTAAAATACAGACGTAAGGGTAAGACTTGTTAGTTGTTACTTAACGTGCATTAGTAAAGAATCATATTCTGAATATCTGGTATGAAGCACTGCTTCCTCCGTGAAAATATACAGAATACGAACGTCTTGGCAAAAACACATACGTCGGTATTGATTGCTTCGGTTTTATGGCGAGTGATGCGGTCTGGGCAAGTTCCAATGTACAAACGAGCTTCAGTATCTTAAATTACTTAGTATTTGGCAGCAAAAAAATTTTCGTGTTTGTCTGCTGTTTTTGTTCCGAGTTCATGTCTGAATATGTGGCTAATGGTCGGTGTAAATTTCTTTTTTTTTTTTTTTTTTTTTTCAGAGTGGTTGTCAAGGACTTTTAATACATTTTTTTCAAACATTTTGGTAACCGTTGTTAAACTGAAGGTTAGATTGCAGGCTTTTAGTGCTTTTGACTTGGACTGCTATTAATATTTTTTAGCGATTGTGAATTTTTAACGTTCATCTTCCATGTAGCCACTTCCTTTCGCATTTAATGATTTAAAGAATCCCGTATTCGCTTATAAATAGTGCATGAATGGACTACTATGCATTGATACTCAATGGTTTCCGACTATTGTATCTATCTCGCTAATTTAGACGCAACTGTCCATCTGTATCTCAATTTTCCGTAGATATTTTCGTAAGAAATACGTGACTCGATGTATTCGTCTGTAGGACCTGTGGATTCACTAGAGTTATTCAGAGGTTACATACACACAGTTCTGTAATCATTAGGTGGTCGGTGAGAGATGATTATTACCATCAAAATTTATAATTAACTTAACTATTTAATAACAACGCCTTAATACTTTTAATACAATCTGAACGATGAAAGTTAAAGTAATTAGCTTAGTCCCTGTTAAAACATTTTTTTTTTACTAATCTTGTCGAATTTTGAATCGGGAAGAATCCAAGATAATTTCAGCATAATTGATGACACGGGCTCTTAAAGACCTATATACAGTTAAATACTTTAAAATTCGACTTTACGTTTCCTTTACGTTAAGTATTTCTTAAATACACAATTCAAACTAAAAGAACGTAAAGTTATAATAACGGCTGTAGAAACACAGTTGAGAAAATTTTCCGAAACGGAAATATTATGTTATAATTAATTGGGCTACAACTCCGACACAAATTGATATCATATCAACGCCATCTAATAACTAAACTTACAGTTCACTTTCGCTACTTACGCTATTTACAAGTTTTTCCGAGTATATGTAAGACCTGTTTAATTTTTCATGAAATCCCAGTACTGCAAGGTAAACCTATTCTTAGAAATAAACTTTTTCGTCATAACAAATACGTCTATTGGTTCTCTGCAAACTACCATGTTCACTTTTGGTTTTTTATTTATTGAAAATATAGCCAAGGCTGCTTGACTTTAGCTTTGCCGATTCCATTGTGTACGACTTCATAAGCAGCCGTGTTTTGAAAGCTATCGTAAAGTTTTCACTTGTGTAACACTCTTACTTCCTTAACGTTTCTGTGTGCTTAGATCTTCGAAGGTTTGCTGAAATGAAGTGGGCATGTCATTGCTCATGTTAGGTTGGCAGCAATAACCTGTGTTATGTGACGATCGCGCAAAGAAATGTATGAAACCATATTACTTAGAACTATAAAACCTACGTGTACATGTCTCGAACTATGATGGCAAGAGGTTGGGTGTCCCTAGTGCATTCCAAAATCGATTACTTTTTTTAAGAATCAAGGAAAGCAGTTTCACTAGACTCGTTGAAATCCCACCATTTCTCCAGTAGTGTGTATGTAGCCATTGATAATAGCACAGCATTATCCGATTACAGTTACTCTAGTCATATAATCCAGAAATGTGTGCCCGAAGATATTTTTTAATACTTAAAGGTACATTTTTATTGAGCAAACGTGGACTGTCCAGTTCATCAAAAGTGAATACTCATATAAATGACTTGTTATCCAACATAGTTTGTCAGTATTTCGTATTTTATAATTTTCAATAGCCTGATTTCTAATCGGGCGCACTCGAGCTGGGAACTTAGAAAAATATCATGTTATTAGTGAGTTTACCACTCTGTTACCATTGTGTGTTGCTCTTCTATACTAGCTACTAGTCTGTGCTGCCACTGGGCTTGTTGACGTGCAGTTTACTGTGATGCAGATGTATTGTGCTATATTTGGTGCTTATTCGTACAGTATGTGTGTCGAACTATTAACGTAATAACGAGTGCGTGAAATGAAAGAAAATTTTGTGATACGAATAAACCGAATGGCAATTACTCTGTAATGACTTTTTTTGTTCATTGAGAATGTCTATTTCGCGGCTCAAATTAACTACATGAGTATGACTTCGGAAGTTTCACGCAACAGTAATATTGTGGACAACGCTATTCGTCACGTGGTATGAAGAGAAGTTTACGATGCATGCCGCTTATGGTGCGTTTTGGCTTCGCTAATGTAGTATGTAATTCTGAATGCAATTCGTCAAGCACTGTGTGGCAAATACGAAATGCTGCACCACATTGTGTATGGCCGTATATATTACATCTCGTCTTCTTGAGCGAAGGCGGCGCACTGGTTTTCGGCGAAACATTACCATTAAGCTGTTAGGCCTACGTTTTTCTTCTGCATTTTATAATGCTCCATCATCTGCACAGCGGCCGAAGTGCTGACGTTCAGTTAGCATCGATGTTTATTTGTAGCCCTAATGAACGTATTTATATTTTATTTATTATTTTGAACGCAGTCATTTTCAACCAAAGTAAAAATTATTTAAAATAATTCTCTCTCAGCCATCTTTCGGAAGTCGTTTATCAACGTGAGTGTATTGCTGTGTACTTTCAGACCGAGACGTTTTTTTTTGTTAATTAGGCATCACTGGCGTTTGCAGTGAAGCCGATAATGCACTTTAATAACTATGCATATTTTGTGATGTTTGTCTAGACTGGTATGGCGTATTAATAAATGTGCCAACACAGTCAGTATTAATTTATTAATTCTGCATTTTCCGTAAACATTTTGTTTCTTGTTGCTGTTAAACGCTGAAAATGTAGGTTTCTTCATTGTATGAAGAAAACAGATTTTTATTACTGGCCCATATTTTTACTCTTTTTTTATGTGTGCTCTTGATGTAAGAGTCGGGGTAAAAAACACGAGTGTCGTCAGTTGTCTCGTGACCGTTTCTCAATTATCCTCTTTATTGCCACCGTCTGGAAGCTGTGCATATGAAGAACAGCTGGAACGCTGCCCTTCTAGACACTCTGAATGTTGTACACAAATATTTTCTTTTCAATTTGCATTCCTGCTGCTCTTAGTTCGGTTGGTTGTATGTTTGCTGCTGTAACGTTCAGTGGTTATGGTAAAATAAAAATCGTTTAGTAATTTCAAAACTTGTGCAAGAGTTAATTTTTAAGCCTCTGTCTAGGTGGTTGTACTTGGGCTACGATAGTGGTCAAAATAAACTAAATTTGCGAGCATTTTTTTTATACTCGATATTGGCCAGCTATTATTTTAGCAAAATATGTAGATTGTTTGAATCTGGCTAAAAAAAAGTTAGTTTTCACGTGTTATCTAGCCGCGAAAAAGGTCACTTCAAATGTATTTTGAAAATTTTCAGTCCTTAATTAATTTGCTTCTGGGCAGAAAATCAAACAGTATGCAGAATTGTTGAAAACGGTTTCCTTTATTCCTAGACTATGTTACACTATACTTAGAAGCTAGTAACTTCGAGATTCCTATGGTGCGTTTATGTACACTTGATAAAAATGTGTTTTAGAACGATTTCGTTAGGCCTCTCTTAACCATACTCAGGATGTATTCTGATGTATAGTAATTGCCTGACCTTGAAAACTTTTTTTGTAATTTAAAGTTATGGATAGTTCTAATTCACTTTACTTGAATCCATTAACAAACCCTGCTAATATTTTCATGTTTAAGTCCCCTCCCTTGATTGTTCTGCATAGTTCTCTTTTTTACAACTGAAATAAAAAAGTTTTCAAATCATGAAGGGAATATTCAGCAAATTCTAAAGACTATTGGTTTCTTAGTAGATGTAATTTACTTATGAAATATCAAGTTTTTCTTCGCCAGTCGTTTCTTGATTCATTGTCTCCTGATTAACGGCCGTGGAAATCGTGGATTTTGTGTATAGTGCATTGTTGTCGTCTAAGTACTCGTTCAGCAGAACCGAACCTAACCTAAAATCAATAACAATTTTAAGTTACATAATCTCGTAATTTTGCTTATGTAATTTAATACAGATATCCATTTTGCGCCGAATCAATTTAAATAATCAGCTTCCCCTTTTTATCGGATAGTTTTCAAACATATTAATAATACAGCAGGATAGCAGTAAAACGTTATAAATAGTGAATCTGCCACGTCTATGAAAGCTTACGAAACGCGCCGTAACATCGAGTCAGATGCAAACTCAAATGCAATTTTCGCACATCATACATTTGATTAGAAATATTGACAAATACAAGGTAACTCTGCTACGGCACAATCACAATGTGAGGAATCAAGATATAATTAAATGGCTTTGATTTATTTCGTAAGCAATTTTTTATTTCTGCTGCAACCAAAGAGTGGTCAGAGTATAGTATGTAGTTGCCAAGAATAATTGCAACAACATTCCACAGCAACAATTTTCAGCCTATGCACCATTAACATCATGTAGGCTGCAGTGAACTGTAGTGCAGAAATTGTGCGCTTTCGGACCTTTGTTCATATCATATACTTTTGTTCCTTTAGAAGTGAGAAATGTTCATGCAAAATTTTGATATGTCATTTTGCAAGACCCTTTAGGCTTACAACAGGCAAAAATTGTAATATTTTTAAAGATATAAATTACGGTGCTTTTGAAAGCTCAAGAGGGTAGGGTAAGCAAGCCCATATTTGTGGTTTAAGGTGTTCGAAACGTAACTCGAGTAAAATTTACCCGTGTTCGAATACTTGGCAGCAACTTCAAGCACTGGTATATAAACGAACTCAGCAGTCAGAACAAGTGTCATGGCTTCAGATATAACATTTGCTATTGTTATTATTTATTTTATTGATTGGGTGTTGCACGTGTACAAATCAGTGTTCACAATAGAGCGACGCGTCGCGTTAGCCAATCGGCAATGTAACAGTCGCTGGCGACAGAGCCCTGATTGGCCCTTCACGTCACGCGCTGCGATATAAAGCAAAGCTATTCCAGTGTAAAAAACTTAATTATATATTTATCTGAAATAATGTTAGTTCGTAGACGTTACTATAGTAACTGCATTATCCTCACGTGGAAACATTTTTGCGTCCATAGCCAAAATTTGCACGTTATGGGAATTTACACCCAGAGAAAACTAGCAGACTTCCTGAAATAAAATTATTTATACTGAAATTATTATAATTCAATAGGTTATTTGCTAAACGTCACGGAACATTTAAACAACACCATTTTGTGATTAAAAGAAAAATTTGCTTGTATCAAGCAAAATCTTTGTTTTTATGGAAATTATTCAAAATGTAAAGTTGTTTTGTTTTTTACAGCTTTTAACAAATAGCTCATAGAGTCTTAGTGTAAAAATCCCATTTTAATCATTCTGTTATAGTTGGGTGTGTGTTCCGAAACATGCAGATGTTGACATAGACATGCCGATATTGGAACAATCTGCAATCTAATAGTGTTTCACAATAAGGTGTACCTGAATGACTAATGTTATTTCGTACAAATATAAAATTATGAATTTTTGTTTTTGAACGCCTTTAAAACATTACGCTGTATACAGTCGGACATATTTTGCTTTTAAAAATGTAACAATGTTCTGAAAACGTTCGTATGTATATAAATATTTAAAATATTTTGGGGCCACTATTAAACTTTAGCGTCATATCGGTCGGAAGATATTTATGTAAGGTCCCTGTACCGAATAGGCCCACTGGTCGCCATTGTGTGGTAATGTGGAGATCGATGTGGGATCGATAGACACTAGTCTCCAGTATGAACATACAACATCCATAAATATGTCTTACGTCATCCATGTGTTATATTAGTAATATAATTAATGACTTAGGCACACATGATAGTTGAACCTTACGCGGGCCATATTCGGTACAGGTACCTTATCGTACGAGTAGGACTGTGTGACATCGAGAATTTGATATCGATCGTCATGTATAACATGCCGACAAGGGTTCGACAGGTCAGTCTCGATCGCAATTCGATCTCAGCACTCGACATGTCGACCTCAGCAGTAGAAATGTCGACGTCGGCCCTCGATACGTTGGCATCGGACGCCGAATTGTCTACCTCGGTCTGTCGAACAGATTTTTCTGAATTAATATCGAGTGATCGACTTAATGTAAATGTTGATGTTGGCTTCGACAGTTCGTACGAGCTAGTGGCTGCGCGAAGTCGTTTTTTATTCGAAAATCACTTAAAGCTGTAATCCATAATTTCTGCTGCTTTCACGATAATTATTATTTTATTCATAAACCAAAGCTAACATCGAAAAACTGTTACGGTGTTTTGTTATTTGTTTTTAATATGTAGCCTAATTTTTTTCTAGACAAAACATTGTATAGATTTGACTAGTTCATCAGTAAGGATTGCCACTATTGCATAATTAGCTGAAACCGTTTTTTTTTGTCTTGAAAAAATGAGTTTAATAGTAGGCCTATAGATAGTTTTTGCAAACTGTACAACAGTTTTTCGATGTGTGCTTTTGTTTAGGATTTGAAAAATAACTATCGTAAGAGCAGTATAATGATGTATTATCGTGGCCTAATGAACAGCAGTTTTTGTGCAACAGTTAATACATTCTTATTTCTGTGCCTTTATCAAGAAGTTATCCCGTAAATGTTGACCACGTTGAACATTTGAACATGTTGCATTTTACCTCTTGATTTTGTACGTTCGCACTGCGGCAAAAACATACAACGAATATTGCTTAGCGTTTTGTTTCATCCAGTTATGAAATTTATTTAGTAAGGCTGTATAAGGATCACAAGAAATAATCACGATCTTTAAACACGATAGTGGTTTATTGTGTTATCCACTCATTAAAAATAATGAAGTAATAGAGTTCTACTCTAGAAAAGTAATTTTGAAAACAGAGAGTAACCAAAAACTTAATTGCATCCTTTGTTTTAATTAATCGTTACGTTTCCTAGTCTTTTAAAATAATTTCTAATTTGTGTTTTTAAAATTATTTTGTGGGAAGGCATTCTACATGTAATGTCTGCAGTCCAGATTAAATGTACGGCAAGGTAAGTGGAACGTGAATTTGTATTGTGTGTAATGTTCTTTGAATTTAATATTATGAATCAGTGTTTAATAGGAACGTTGTTTAATTACTTTTTCAAGTTATATATTTTTTAAAATCTTTGCCAGCATCTTCGATCCGCGTGTGTTTTCTGTACATGTTATCAGGTAAGTCTTTCTTGTAGCATACGTACTGTTCATCGTATCTGCTGCCAAGTTTAAAAGCTTCTGATAAGAACGTTAATAAACATAAATTTTTATCCTCATTTAATAATAATTTATTTCCATACACCGATTACAGAACTTTACATAAATACTTTTTATATAATGAAAGACATTACACTCACATAAGCAAAGCTTGTGTGCGAGTGCTACTAGACAAATTTTTTTTATAGCTGCGGTTTATTATGTAACAAAATTTGTCATCTGGTATAAATTAATTTGAGAGCAAAAGTTGAATGCCGCATGAATTAAAAAAAAATGTTATTGATGGATGCAGATAGTATTTAACAATTTGAAATATATAGAATGTAAAAATAATTAACTGCAGTAAAACTACTACTTGAAGATTAAAGACAAGTCATCATCAGTTAAGTTATTTAACCATCGATATATATATATATATATATTAGTTTATATTTTTATTTTTTTATATTTTTAGGAAGAATTGCTAAAATTTTTGAAAGCAAGAATGTGGATGATCTTTGAGAAATTGTTTTGT
>PNEQ01113918.1:82086-102898 GCA_003012365.1 Medauroidea extradentata
GTCGAATAAATATTTTGTGTAAACAAACAACTCGTTACAACTTGTCAACAAAATAATATTGTTAGTTATAAGTGAAGTGCTTTGTACCAACAATTTTTTTTCGATGGACTAAATGATATTGTTGGCGAAACTAAATACATTTGGTTGACTTGCGGATGATGGCAGGCTGGCGTGCGTAAGCGATAAGATGGCGAACACTCTATACCTCAACATTAAAAATATAAGTTTGTGCCACAAGTAGGACGTCTAAACTGTTAATCAGCATAATTCTAGTATCTTAAAGTTAGCTATAACAATTTCAAAGTGGTTAATTCGATTGATCACAAAAGAAAATGCTATAAACTTGAAAAACACTGTAGCTCCACGACTCATTGTTTGTGCTGCGGCCCGGCGGTGCACGACGTAACTATTCCTATACAAATAACACTCTTCCTCCCATGGAAGCACTCGTAGCTCAGTTAGTTAGGTCATGCATTGCAGGTGATATATGAAGGGATAATGGATCGAATCCCGACGCGGGCACACTTTTATTTTTTTTTTATTTATTTTTTTTTTTTTAGCTTTTAAAATTTTAGAAATTTTCCAAGTTTATAAAATATAATCTGTGGTTTAGTTCTTAAAATATTGTATGCGCATTTAATATGTCCAATGAAATATTTTTATGACCAACTAAATATTTGGTATTACTAACAAAATTCACCTATTTGCCTCAAACAAATCGAGGGAACAAAATAATTTGGTACAAGCAAACAAATATTTCGTTGCCCCTCTGTAAACAAATGATTTGGTTGATTGAAACAAATTTTGTTTGCATCAACAAAATTTTTTTCTCAGTGTAGGGGAATTGGTAAATTTTGGTTTAAATTACATCGAGTAGGATATATATGAAATAAATGCTGTGCTGGTAACTTTTTGTTCAAGAAATTGACTAATATGGTTCTAATATACAATTTTCTGATATTGAATACTCTCAAACGACTGAAAAGTTTTTTTGATGGGTGGTTAAAAGTCTTTCTAAACACAGTTCGTAAAATAACTTTTTGTATTAAAATTAGTGGCTTGATTGCCGTTTTGCTCATACATCCCCATGCTAATATACCGTACAGCAGAACAGATTGAATAATGGCTACATAAACAATTCTTATATATTCAATTGATAAAACAGATCTAAGTTCCACAAATTTATATATTGTTTTACGAATTTTTTTAGTTAAGTAAGGAACATGCCTGTCCCATTTTAAATTACAATCTAACATAACACCCAAATACTTTGTTTCATCTATTCGTTCTATGACGTTATATTTACAGTTTGCATTTAATTTACTACAGTTATGTATTTGAGTTCTTGGTGTTCCTTTGGTTGACCAAATTTGTTTGCAGAAAATGATATGCACTTTGTTTTAGTTATATTAAGAGAGAGGAAATTTTTATCTAACATATATTTCACTTTAATTAACTCTTCGTTAGCTATATTAAAAACCGATTTCCATGAATCAGATGGAAGAAGAATCACAGTATCATCTGCATAAGATAATTGTTAACCATTTATATCTATGTTGCACAAATCATTTATATAAATCGAAAACAAAATTGGACCAAGAATACTTCCCTGCGGGACTCCTGTATTTATTCTCATTGAGTTTCCAAGCCTATTGTTTACTTTAACACGTTGTATTCTGTTTTCTAAGTAACTGTTAAACCATATGTTAGTCAATCTCCTTATTCCAATTTTTTTTCTCCATTTTTTTTCAATAATATTTAATGTGATACTGTATCAAATGCTTTAGCAAGATCTAAAGTGACACATAGACAGGTTTTGTTATTTTCTATTGCATCATGGACAAAGGTTGTTAATTTAGTCAATGCATAATTTTGTATTTAAACCTTTTCTGAAACCAAACTGATTTTTAGATATTATTTTGTTTTTCTCTAAGAAAGCCATTAATATTTTTGACACACTTTTCTAGAATTTTTTATACAATACTTAAAATAGAAATTGGTCTGTAATTTGTAACAGAAGTCAAGTCCCCACCTTTGTGCAAAGGCAAAACGACTGCTTCCTTTAAACGTTGAGGAAATATTCTCATTTCAGATATAATTGTAACTATACCGTCTTAGTGTTCCTGAATTGCGTAAAAATGCGCTTATACCAGAAGCAGTATTTTTGTTTGTTTGTTAAGTGTATAGTAGATTATGTAAACGAGACAGGAGTCCTTATTACTGGATACCGTCGGTAAATTATTTGAAGATGTCGATAGAAAATTTATTAACTAGCTGGGAACTATCCCTGGTTAAGCGAACTTGTTAATGGTATTTTCACTATGCTGTTTTGTGGGACTGTTCCCATATAAAACTATTTTCTCTTAGCCCATAAATAAAGCAAAGCTGTTTTATTTTGACTCGCCAGAAATAGGGCATTAGTACAAGTAACTTTCGTTCAAGAAGTTTAAAACCCTGTCGTCAACGTGAAGTTTCGATTGTGTTGCAGTGTGCTGAAAAATTCAGTGATAAGCATAGACATAATCGAAAACAAAAGTGATAAAAATCGATGTCGTGTTAGTTTCATACTAAACTATTTAACTACGTCGCATTTAATGTAGTTGAGTCTATGATGTGGCAAGTTGATAGATTTGAAACCCCACTTCACATAAAATGCTCTTAATTTCATAATGTTAAATTAAAATGGTATAGTGTTTTATGCAAACACATAATCTCAGAACTAGGGCCACGTGACTTAATATTATATAACACGGCAAGAAAAAACTGTTCATTCTAACATTTGAATTCTCTTTATACTCTCGGTGACTTATTTGTTGGATGAAAGGACTGAATTCGATGGAAAATGAAAAGTGAATTCTAAGAATCCAAGATTACCTCGCGGATGAAAAATATAATTCAAGCGGAAATGTATTTTCGTGAAATTCGTACGATTTTATTATGGATTATCGGAAGACCTGTGCTTTTATTGAAGATATTTCCAAGAACTTCATTCTCCTATAAATAAGCAGAAATAAAGAAAAAAATCACCAATATCCAGGAAGGCGCCCAGATTGCCGGTCTACAGGATGCGGTAGCTACTTTGATATTGTATCCGTCTTTTGTACAGTGAATTATATTTCTCGTATCTTTTTCTTTCTTGCCAGGTAGTTGTGTAGGTTTTGCGCGATACAGTGATCACGTACGAAGGCCGTCTTGTCAATAATAGTATTTTTTGTCTAAAACGTTGAGGTGGCCGCCTGGATGGATGTATTTCGGCGCGTTGGAGGCCTAGAAGTTCGGAAATGGTAAGGACGGCACAGCACGCGCATCATGCCTCCCACTATTATCTTGGTTCGCCGACAACAGCCATTCACTGGTGACTATCATTTTATGGCGTAATATTAAAGATATGGGTGTAATACACATTATATTTTTACACTAAGGAGGACCACAGAAACACACATTTTCGCTATGTTCGCCAGCTTGAAAATCAACTTTGGAGATACATGGAAGGCCTAAAATGGGTTTGCGCGTATGTGATGGTCTTTGAAGAATATTCGTTAGCGGACATAACGTACGCACGATGGACAGTTTTCGAACAATCTTTTAACGGCAGAAG
This sequence comes from Medauroidea extradentata, assembly GCA_003012365.1. NCBI lineage: Eukaryota > Metazoa > Arthropoda > Insecta > Phasmatodea > Phasmatidae > Medauroidea > Medauroidea extradentata. Next base: position 85,685 of record PNEQ01113918.1, read on the forward strand.
CACTGCACACTGCTCGGCGTCCTGGATATGCGGACACCTTAAGGGTGTTCAAGAGCGATAAAATCGTAATATTATGTTTTTATGGAATATTGTTAGTTTTGTAGACGACACCTGTGAGTACTACAGTTTACTCTTACGAAACAATTTTCTCTCTCATAGTTTTCTCATAACGGGGTGTCAATGTCAAAATATGCTTGTAACACTGTCATGCAAATAGTGAAAACCAACTGACCTTCTTAAACAAAATAATTGATTGCGAACTTACATCCTATGAGCTATGCAATACAACATTAAAAAACCACACCGTAATATTTAGAATACAAAAAATCGCAAATATACAGGAAAAAAGTAGCAAATTCAGTAATTTTTTATGAATACAAAAACAGTTCGCGGAATTTTTTCAAATGTTTTATTACGTATCCCATATTATGTTATTTCACGTTCGTAAGTCAATTGTTTTTCACTATTTGCATGGCAGCAGAACGCGCAAATTTTGACGTTGACGCACCGTTAAGAGAAAACTACACCAACTATAATTGTTTCGTAAGAAAAATTGCACTCACAAGTATCGTAGACAAAACTAACACTATTTCATATAAATATAAAATTATGCCTGTATCGCACTTGAACACCCTTAAGGGCACCGCTTACCTACGCGTTGGAGGCTCAGAAATGACGGAGATATAAGGGCGGCCGTGAAACGTGCATCAAATGCCGCATCGCCTCAACGAGCCAAGGTCGGAAATAACGTGCAAGCTGCCCGCCAAGCCGTTTTTACAACGGGACACTAAGCGGTGAGCATATAATTTTATTGGTGGAAAGTCTGTAGAAAATTTCAGTGCAGGTCGCTATCTGAGTTCCACATACATCCGGTTAGTACATTTTGAAGTACGGCAGTCTGAAAAGGCAGTTTTTAGTCATACTTAGAAACAATATTTTTACTTAACATAGTGCCTTAACAGTGAGGTTCCGACCTTGTCTGAATTGTTTTATTTTCGTACGTTGGCACAATGGGCACACGTGGAATTGTTTCGTAAAAAACCTGTTTACGGACATACTGCGACGCATTTGAAGAGTGAGGTAGGCATCTGCCTTAAGCTCGTTCAAGTGAGGATCATCATAGTTTTCTATTTGTATAAAATAGTTTAGCAGAGGTTACTTATTACAGTTTTAAAAAACACATTATAAAATATCATTGTAATTTTAAAAGAATAATAAAAAGTAAAAAAAATACTATATTTCAGAATTTTTAAAAACAAAAATGTTTTGGTAATGGACTTTTTATATACTTCAAGCCATAGCCTTGCGGTATGAAGGTTCAGTGTGAATTATTTTTCATTATGGATAGGGACTCCTGTTTTTCGCGAAAATAATTTTGTCCCAGTTCGTTTCAGTGCCTTACGTGCACAGCTGCAATTCTGCTTCATTGTTATTGGCAGCGTGTCTATGTGAAGAGTCGTATGCCAGTTGACTGAGCCAATTACAATAACGTTCCTGCAACACCACACGTCTGTGATTTACCGGTAGAAACCTACGGCTCGTGAGAGTACATGTCTCCTATCACTGGCCACGAAGCAAAACTGCAGATGTGTGCGTAGGGCACCGAAACAAAGAGGGGAAAAATTCTTTTCGCGAAAAACAGGGGGTACCTAATAATGGATAGGTGTTGGTTTTCGCAGTTGTCATGAAGTAAAAACAAATACCCTTTTGAATTTTAAGTGCTACTGCGGGAAAACTAGGTGAGTAATAGTGTTTGTTAAAATAAAATTGTACTGCCTAGTAACTACTGCTAAACTAACACAATTTTATTCAAATATGAATTTATGATTTTTTTCCCTATTAGATCACTAGAGATGATGGTTTATCGCGGGAAAACTTGACTATTTGCTAGGCTTCAACATACGTTCAACTTATCAAAAGAATACTGGCTTTTCCTTGTACGTGGAGCTACTGCCCTATTTGATTGAGCCAGTAAGAATGCCGCTAGTTTAATATTTGATGCACGTTATTGGTCTATAGACAGCTACGTTGTGTCAGTGTTTTCAAGGCTATGTTGACACAAAACATTTTCGCGATATACCATCGTCTCTAGTGATCACCCATAAGTTTTGTATACGTTGAAATCCATAGACTGTGCCAATTTTTTTAGGCTAACATACTTGTATAGACGAGTGATGGAGATGAAAAGTTTTCTGGAAGAAACGGTACAGTAGATAGAGACCGTAAAATTTGTGGGTACACTGACCCGCTTGCCTCACTACATACATGTATACTCAAGTATACAGCAGCTCCTCATTGACTGCTCGCTGACACAGAGATACCACGTGGTCGGGCCTGCATTTAATTTCGGTAGTTTGAACTCTAGCGTGATCCTAAAAGAACACGCGAATTTTTCAGGTCCCTAACAGCACAGAATATTTAGGAATACAGGCGTGAAGTAGTCTGTAGGCCAGCGAACTCCAGTAAGACGGCTTCCCAGGCCAGCAACATGGCGGAAACACCTACTTCCAATCAGCGTGAGGCATGTGCTCTGATTATCTTAAGCCAGGCCAGTAGGAAACCTGTCGTGACATGCAGGAGCCGAACAGACACGGGGCTGGCATCAACAGTCTCGGGCAGACAATAAGCTGTGAAGTTCGTCATTACCTAACGAGCCGCCGCGTCATTTCGCGTCTGTATTACTACTTAGTCTGTGCTAACAGTAACCATGGCTTCAATAGTGCTTACTTACCGCAAATAGCCTAAATACCGGCGTTGTGTAGTTTTAATGAAGGAACCCCTGTTTTTCGCGAAAGAATTTTGCCCCACTTTGTTTCTCAGTGCCTTGCGTACACATCTCCGATTTTGCTTCATGGTTATTGGCAGCGTGTCTATGTGAAGAGCCTTATCTCATTTGACTGAGCCGATTACAATATAACGTTCCTGCAACACCACTCGCCTGTGATTTGCCGTTAGAATCCCAAGGTTCTTGAGAGTTAAAATATCCAACTACTGACCACCAAGCAGAACTGCAGATGTGCACGTAAGGCACGGAAACAAAGTGAGGCAAATTTTCGCGAAAAACACGAGTCCCTAGTTTTAAGTGAGGTTTGAGGGCAAGATGTGGACTCGTAGACGCGTCTACCAACAAGGCAAACATTTGAAGGGACGGATTATCCTGCTGCGGTAGAGCGCGAGGGCATTGCGCAATCTATGCTCGCTTACTGACAGCAACAGCGAAGCTTTGTTTTCCAGTGCTCGTGCCTGTAATTGGGTATTAATTTTCACGGTCGAACGGTAACGGCAGCCGTGTAATAACGGCGAGATTCTCGAAGACTGCTAATAAGGGCGGCTTCCCGAGTCCATATCGCACCCCCGCCTGCTACGGGGCTTGTTGCTAATTAATCCCCCGCGCTAGCCGCACAATGCTTTGTGTAATTACTCCTTCGGGGAAATCCCACAGATCCCTGGCAACTTCGACTTGAAGCTGCGTATTTTCAACGCGACCAGCGACCTATGATCACCGAGCCACTGTTCTTACATTCCGTTGTGTGTGCCCCGTACCCTTGTGTTAGTAAAACAATGCGTGCTTTAACTTTGGCCACGTACACACTCTAAAAATTTGCCACACGTGCGTATAGGAGCGCTAAGAAAGTATGTATGGTGGAATTGCTCCCAGACATCCATGGTAGCACTAATACATTTTTTATAAAACAGTGAAATGTTTACCGAAGTCACTAGACTTGTATTGTAACAATTGTGAAAGTTTGGATATTTACAAGGCGGAAGTATGCTAACTGTCCCACACTGCGTTAATGTTAATTACTTCTTAAACATTTAAATAAGTTTTTTTACAGTGCAGCATTCAATGGGCCATCCCTACTGGCGCTTTAAGTGCGTTGCAGCGAGTTACGGATATTCTTTAAGAGGGAGTGGTACATAATTCAACACTAAAAGCATCAATATATAACTGTAGGTTTCTTGAAGTCAATTTGCGAAAATTAAACAATAGCAATCCTGGACAATAGTTCCAGCCAACGTTTTAAACAAAATTGTTTCCAGTGTTACGAACTTCTGAGGCACAATCTCTGACGCCGGAACCTCGTGCATTTAACTGCGGCGCAAGAGATCACGCGTAACGAATAAGTAATTCTGGATAAATATTTACTCATAACGTTGGCAAATACAATTATCTAGGATTGTCATTGAGTATTTTATCCACATTGGCTTCGAAAAAAGCGTATAAAACAATGGATGTTTTAAGCGTTTATTTATCTACCACGCACTCTTAATCGACGAAACTTTTTAACGCGCATTATATTTGTATAGCTACGAAAATAACTCACACTTCTAACTATGTCGCTATTGTTTCGAAAATTCGGCACGTTTTACTAGAAGCATCATTTTCTAGCCTCTCAAAATGGCCAAAAAATCGGCTTTTCAGACTGCCGTGTACGTGAGTATAGCAACCGAATTATAAAAACTCAAAAAATAGAAACGAGCGTTAGACTTTGAACTATGCTAGCCACAAAAAAAAAAAAAAAGATGCGGTCACCGCATAAAGTCCCATAGGAAAGGTATAGTAGTGAAGCACTGCACGTCAGCTGAGTGGATTGCGCGGAGAGGCGATAATGCATTACATGCGCTGGTTAGCGGCACCCTTACCACTACGTCGTTTTCTGCCTCGCACCAACGCAGCCTATCGAGCGAGGTCCCAAGAGGCTTACGCACATAACGCATGAACGGTGTTGTAGCGAGCCGCGTCTATTCTTTTCCAAGCGAAACACCCAAACAATATCTTTATCTGCGAATAGAGCACAGGTAAAAACTAGCCCTCTGTCATTTTAAAAATGCAACATGCTTATTAGAAACACGTTTTTTGGGGCCCCTCAAGATGGCTTTTTTTAGACAGCTGTAATGGACGACTTGAAGTACACGCCCCCTGACGTCACCGCAGGGGAAAAGTACTGTGGGAAACAAAGCTCGTTTACAAACATGCTGATTTGTTAGTTGGTAATTGCAGAAAGCAAAAATGTTGCGCATTCATAGATTTGCACGCAAGGGTAAAAAATGTTAGTTTCAATGTCATGGTTAAGATACGCAAATACATAAGATTAATGTTTACCTGACAAAACGGCAAATTCCAAACAAATAATCAATTTTCTTGACGTACATCTCATACTTTACATGTGAAGCCAAACAGCTAAATTAAGGTTATGTTCGGCTGCTGTATCCATGGAGATAGGAATTGTATCCCACACCTGACTGAAGCTCCGCCTCTTTTCAAGTCGGCCATTGAAAACATACCTCCCGGATTCGTAAAACACAACGTTGGAAGCATGCTTTTGACTTTACTACAAACTTGCCACCAATAAAATTGTAGGGTCGCCGCTTTAAGTCCCATAGGAAAACGAGTAGAAGGAAAACATTGCACGCCATTTTGGCGCCGCGAATAGAAGCGATGCTGTTACCGTCGAGTGTGGAAAGTTGAACCTAATCGCTTCACTGTCTCCGCGCATCAAACTCGGGAAATTACATATAGTGCATAGCCCCCTTAAAAGGGATTGTCCACGGCCGTCTTAAAGTTAGAGCCACGATTTTATGGCGAAAAGATTTTTGCAACATTTGGTTTCGATGCGTCATGTGCACACCTGCAGCTCTGCTACATCGCCTGTGGTTGGATGATTTTACTCTCACTGGCCTTGGCAAATTATAGACGTACAGACTCACAATAATCTTATTCTGATTGGTGCAGTAAAATGAGAAACGTGTCTGAATAAAGTCACGCTGCCAATAACCTTGAAACAGAACTGCCGCTGTGCACGTGAGTTACTGAAACAAAGTGGGGTAAAAATCTTTCCGCGACAAAATCGTGGCCCTACCAAAAGTTTACTTGCTTTCGCTTTACCCTATTTGACTGAGACAATAAGAACTCCGCTTTTATTGTATTTTATGCCTGTTATTGGTCTGCAGACAGCTACGTTGTGTCAGACGTATATCACCCGAGCATACATGTTGCAAGATACTGCAGTGTTTTCAAGGGTATGTTGGCACAAAACATTTTCACGATATACCATCATATCTACTTATAGGATAAAAAAATGGGGGGTTCGCAATTTGACCAACATCCATTTTTAGATTTATATTGGCAGAACAATGTTTGCCGGGTTCTGCTGTACAGTTTATTGTTTGGCATAACAGCTTTCGCGTGAAAGTATTCACATAATTAATCTGCAACTTTGGAAGATTTTGAAATCAATTTTTTTTTCAATCCATAATGGGTTTACACATGATATTGTGTTTCAGTTCAGTTTATTTATACTTGATGTAGCAGCGCGATTCGTATCGGAAATGTTATTTTATTCGAGACATTATATCGGGAAGTGGAGTTCAGTTTAACAATGCAGTAAGGTTGGTTGTGAGGAGCTGAGTGTTGTTTTGCCGGGTGGTCGCGGTCGCGTGTTGGCGGGCAGCGCGCGGCGGGATGCGGCGGTAATGTGTTTGCCCGCGCGCGCGCAGCAAATGTTGTAATGAGCGGCGGGGTGGGGCGAGCTGAAAAATGAGGTTTGCAGTGCGCCAGGTGGCCGCTTGACGTTTGACAAACAAGACCAGTTGACGGGGAGTGTGAGTGTATGTGGTGGAGAAGGGGGTGCTCCCCTCGCGCGACGCCAGCTATCCTGGCGGCCGTTGTAGGCATTAGGACAACGAGCTTTGTGCGGCTTAGCCGGGGGAGCGAGAGATCCGCAAAGCTGCACCCCTTCCTCCCTCGTCTCTCTATGCTCGACCACTACTAGCGCGTGCATTTCGCGTTTTGACGTTTCCGTAAAACAAAAAGGCACCTAGCCCTCACTCCCCCTTAACAATAGGATTGTGACGATGCGGGTTGGACGGGTGGTCGGCGGATTACCGCGGCTGTTTTCCGAGTTTAGCAGGTCGTCGCGAATCTCGACATTTGTAAGAGTAAGGTTCATTCTACGACAAGCCGGAAATATCTATGTTGACATATCGGCAAGGGACAATTTCTGCCGCTTGTTGCGGTGATATCGGCAAGAGTTGTAAACTGACCAATCACACAGAGCTTTCCTGAAAATGTCAAGTTACAAGAAGTTGATAATTTAAAAGCCGAAATTGCGTTTTTTCTCACTTGAAAATTTATATTAAGATGACTTCTCTCGTTGCCAAACCAAGTTACTTTCCATTTCATTTTGGTTTCGTATGTTACTAGGCCTGTTAGTGATAATGGCGCGACTAACGGCAGAATTTTTCCCTGTGCAAAACTTTCGTATAAAATACACGTTTTCTTTCAAATCTGTAATATAATTAGCCTTTGGTGAGAGCCCCATCAACATGTAGGCAGTAGGTGTGGCATTCAAAGTAGTTTAGTTACAAAGCATGTTTTCTCTCTTCTCTGTCTCCTACATAGTGTTCTCGTTTCATTGTCGATACGAGTCCGCGATTCAGTTTATTCTAAAATTGTGTGACAATCTCATTGCACCGGTAAATGCCTAATCACATAAGGAATACAGCTGAAAATGATTATTCAGGCCGCAATCACTCTATCGTACACATACACATATTTAAAATATTCACAACGTGACATCTGTCCACGAAATCGAATTTTCAACTTCGTAAAAGAAGGCAAGCATCGTTTTTGCTCATGAAGTAGTGTACTTATTGTAAAATGTTTTGTTAAAATATTAATTCTCAGATTTTTGTGTTGTTAATTTATTTTACGGCGCTTTTGAGTTAAGTTTCTTCGATTATTAATATGGTGGCGTATCTTTGTTGTAAATTATATTGTGTGATTTTGTTAATATTGCTTAAAACTTCATATGTGAGTAGTTGTCGGAGTAGGCAGGCTTTAAAACGTCTTGCATTTAACTAGTTGTGGTCAACAGTTTCTCCTCGTTGGCGCTTGGAATGTTTTAAAGAGGAATGCGAAGTCATGATTTACGAAATGTGTTACAGAATAAATCTCGCGATCATGCCTAGGGGACCGGGCGCCGCTACAGGAATTCTCCTTGCTTAGTTCACACCGTGGTTTTGATTACGGGATGGAGCGAATTCTGGGATGATTCCCTAAGAAAGGTCATGACCGACTCCTCTCCCAGCTCCTGTCCTTGTACTATGTTGTGCGTCACGGTCTCTTGACTCGCTGTCAACGAGACGTGAAGCTGAATTACCATAGCTTACTTTACCCACTGCCAACATCCAACTTGGAGTATCATCTGCAGATCGAGCGGCGACGGAATGCGAGGGCATGGGAGAACCCTGAGAAAACTCACCGGCCATCAGCATCGTCTCCCACGTTTCTCACGTGCGAAAAATGCTGCGCCAATCCCGCCGGGGACCGAACCCGGATCGCCTTGGTGGAGGGGCGAGTGGTCTGACCACTCGACTGCCGCGGCACCATACGAAACCAGTTATGGAGAGAGAAATTGTTCTTGTTAGCTTGGTATCGATTGCCTACGGGTTTTGTCTGTGTTGTTTCACACATCGAAACGTTATGAGCAACACTACTGTACCGTTCCTATACAGTCTTCGATGAGAACTGTTTGAAAAAACCAAGTAAGGTGCCGCAACGGCAGCACGTTGGATTAGCGTTCGGTAGGACTCGGGTTCGGCCCCCAGCTCCGACCGTCCTGATTTCGGTTTTCTATAGTTTCCCGAAATTGCTCCAGGCGAATGCTGAGGCGGTAGATAAATAAAGGCTGAAAACATCCATTGTTTTATACGCTTTTTCCGAAGCGAATTTGGATAAAATACTCAATGTCAATCCTAGATAATGGTATTTGTCAACTTTATGAGCACATATTTATCCATAATTACTAATTCGTTACACGTGATCTCTTGCGCCGCAGTTAAATGCACGAGGTTCTGGCGTCAGAGATTGTGCCTTAGAAGTTTGTAACACTGGAAATAATTTTGTTTAAAACGTTGGCTAAAACTATTGTCTATGATTGCTATTGTTCAACTTTCGCAAATTGGCTTCAAGAAACCTACAGTTATAGATTAATGCTTTTAGCCAGGGCTGATTTCTTTCCCAATTTCTGTTATTGTATCAAGTTGTGTCACCGTCTCTAAAAGACCTCGCTGTCGACGAGAACTAAATCCCACTTGTCTTGCCTGTTAAAAAAAAGTCTGTGTAAATGGTCAGACTCGCATACCTCTTAGACACAGTTTGATAGCAAAGCAAATTTACGTGCAATGGGCTCAAGACACGGTTGGGTACATCATAGCCAAGATTAGAATTCTAAAGAAAAAATTTCGATAACGATCTGCATTAATCGCAAATCAAAAGTGTGCCTCAGAATTGAAGAACATTGCTCATGGTATCAAATAATTTTAAATGTAAATACGGTCTAATCGTGCGATTTTCTTGTACGTACATATAATTTCAAAAATTTGTGTGCAATGCTAAAGCTACTTAACTAATTCAGATAGTCACAGGTCACACATAACATTTAGATAGCATATAGGGTCACTTCAACCCCGCGCTGCTTCACGCTCACATCATGTCACTCCTCACGAGTAAGTGTTAAGTGCTGACCAATATATCCTTACTAAACCTGCTGAACACAGAGGCGTCATTTAGGGAGGTGGCAGGAGGGGCAAAGGCCCCCCCCCTGGATTTAGAATTTTAAATGTATAACATATATTTTTTGTATTTTGTTATTTAAATAATGCTAACTTAAGCACATAAAACTGAAGTTTTTTTTATTAAAGTTTATAATTTGTACATGCTTAATTAATAAAAAACATGCAACAAGGTTACTGTCGCCGAAAAAAAAATCTTGCCCTCCCCCTTTCCCCCTAGAGAAACCCGAAATGACGCCCCTGGCTGAACACTCAATATTTACAGTGTTAGCTTCAAACGTTTATGAATCCTTTCGCCACTACGATTAGCCGCCGTGTGTACGTATCGGCCCTGCGACGTCATTCCCCAGATAATTGGGTGGGTCGTCACTCCACCCCGGTTTTTTTGCTCGCGGGCCTGGTAACCCTAGCCGAGGGTCGGGTGTGCCCGCGCGGGGTTGTGAAGAGTGGCTGAGAGGCGATCAGGAATGAAATGAGAAGCGCCGTTGAAGCATGCAGATCACACGGCTCTCGGCATCACCCCCCTCCCCCTACCTCACCTTGATCCTACCTCCACCCCTTCCCTGCTTTGCATAACGGATGGAAATCTGAGCAGATACCAATTGTCGGCGCGATGTGCCTCCCGGAATACATTCTAGTTTCCCGCGCGAGGGTTGTGGGTAATTACCCAGCGTGTTTCACAATTCTCCGTCGGTCACGTTCACCTGAGGTGGGTGTAATAAGTCACGAGGGCACGGTGGACAGGTCAACATTTCAGCGTGAATCGTGTGAAGAGTAACCTGACTATGGTTTAAATTCGCCCGTCTACTGGCCGAGTGAGCGAGTCACGGCGCCAAGGGCGACGTTGACCGGCTCATCAGCTGCTAGATCGCCTCTAGCACAAGGCACGGAAACGCCGTGCAGTGTCATAGTAGAAAACTCGCCTAACTTACACTTTCAGTTTTGAGTAAAGTCTATTGCATTTTTAGAGTAGTTTCGCGCTGTAAGATAAAACTGGTTGAAAAAGTTGTCTTTAACAATTTTGAGGGGCTCCGAAATGGTTTTTCCAACTGACGTGATGGTTTGAAACATCGTTTGAAGTTTATTTTATTTTCGTATATTGACGCAGTGGGCACATGTGGAATAGTTTCTTAAGAAGATCGTATCTACGAACGCACTACAACGCCTATTAAGCGCCTGGTAGGAGGCGCTCTTAAGAGGAGTCCTCGACTGGCGCATGGACGGCGTTGCAGCGTGTCACGGGCATACATTTTTACACGAAACCGCTTAACTTATTCATATTTTGTTTACCTACGAAAAGAACACACACTTGAAACCATGCTTCTATTTTTTCAAAAATTCAGCACGCATGCTAGAAACATGATATTCGGGCCTCTCAAAATGGCTAAAAACGGTTTTTTTTAGACTGTTGTAACTCCGAAAATATTACCTGAATTCGTAAAGCGCAAAACGAGAAGCATGCGTTGGTCTTTACTTCAAACTATTCAAAAATAAAATATTGGGGCCACCGCTTAAAAGTCCCATAGTAAAAAGACTACAACGGAAACCTTGCACGCCAGTTTGGCGCGCTGCGAATAGAGGCGATATGCTTCTCGTCAAGCGTGGGACATTGGCTCTTATCGCTACGCTGTTACCACGCGTCAAAGGTGGAAATTTGACACCGCGAAGGACTCCTCTTAAGTGTCCGGTAAGTAACAAGAGTCGTTAATCGACCTACTCTCGGTTACCTACTCGAAATCAGGGTAAACTAGTCGTAGCTGGCTAAGTTGGCGCGAAGAAAATGTAAACTGTACACATTACCAAAATCGCAGTGAAGTAAAGCCGGATGCAATGTTTGCAAAATAATATCGTATGAGGATGTTAGCCGAGGGTCAGGGTATCTTACCTCGGATGCAGACTTATTACTGTCCTGTAAGAATACATAGAATAAGGCCGTGCAATGGACAAATGAATGAGAAGGCAGGGGAAACGGTAGATCCCCGAGAATACCTAGTGACCAGCGAAGAAGCAATACAACTAGATGCTATCCAAATGGGGAAGTTGCAAGTTTTATAATAATTTTTATTGGCCTTGCCTCGTCGACAGCGAGGACAGAAGCGGCGGTTACACATAACGTTGCATAAAATGCAGGAATTGGGAGTGAATATGTTACGGTACCATCCCCCAGCTCTCGTTTGGAACGATTTCTGGAAAACGTGGAAAACCGAAGTCAGGATGTCCGGAGCTGGGAATGTAATACGGGTCCTCCCGAATGCCAGTCCAATGCGCTACTGTTTGTTACGCCACCTCGTTCGTTAAGGCCTCGCTCTTTAGTTTTGAATTTGTTTCGAAAATATTTTTTAACGCATGTTGATACATATATCAAATATTCATTCTTACAGTTTTAACACTAATATATCATAGTTTGTATCAGAATTTTCTTTTGCAATACACCAACGGATTTTTAGATTTTTGCCCTCGAAATATCACATATTTTGTTGTCAGCAATCAGTCATATAAATTAAGAACATAAAAAAAATTGTTCTACTGCTTGCGACTATAAGATACGTTAAAAGTTCAACTGCGATGCTTTTATTGTAGTGCAAGATAAATAGAATTGATATTTAACAAGTTTCACATTTTTCTTCTCAGAATTTCATAAGAGCGAAAATTATAATATTTCATCATTGCGACAGTTACTGAGCCTTAAGGGTTTGTTCCCGAGTTTTTTTTCAGACTGGTGCCAATAACTCAAATATTTTTTAACCAAAAGCATTGAAAAAATTTGAGTCTATGTGCAATCACACGATGCACAATACTGTGAACGCGTTTTTTTTTAAATAATATATTATTCGCCAGAAAAAAAATAATTTCCTTAATTTTTGCTTATTTTCACGACGAAAAACGTAGTACTTTGGGTAATGAAATCTAAAAAAACCGTTCAGTATAATTCTACAAAAAAAAATTCGGGAACAAATTTTAACATATAAGTGTCAAAACTGTGTAGCGAAATTTTGAAATGAGTAGCCTATTAGGTATCAATAAAAAATATATTTTCGAAATCACTGCAAAACTCCGTAACAAGGCCTTAAGGCAGCTGTCTGGCTGGCTCTCGAACTGCGTGTGGCGTGTTTGGAGTTACATTAAACGTGTGTCCATTATGCTTAGCTACGAAAAACAAAACACTTCATACTTCGTGTGCACTTGACTTTAAAGACACCACGCATATTGGAAGCCTTATTTCAAAGCCCTCAAACTTGGTGAAGATCGGCTTTTATAGACGGTCGTTTCTCAATATATCTGTACCGAATTCATTTGAAATGTAGGCCTACAGTTGCATTGGAATTCGCTAAAGTGAGGGGTTCAATAAAATCGTATGGTCACCGCTTAAGGCCTTGTTACGGTGTTTTGCAGTGATTTCGAAAATATTTTTTTTTTTATTGCTACCTAATACTCATATCGAAATTTCGCTGCACAGTTTTGACACTTATATGTTTTAATTTGTAGCTGAATTTTTTTGTAAAATTATACTGAACGGGTTTATAGTTTTCATTACCAAAGTACCACGTTTTTCGTAATGAAAATAAGCAAAAATTAAGGAAATTATTTTTTTGCTGGCGAATGCTACATTATTTAAAAAAACGCGTCCATAGTATTGTGCATCGTATGATTGCACACTGACTCACATTTTTTTCAAAACTTTTAGTTAAGAAATATTTGTGTTATTGGCACCAGCCTGAAAAAAACTCGGGAACAAGCCCTTAAAGCCCCCAGCATAATCGTTACGGCGGGAGCACTGCGCGCGCGTTTACAACTTAAGCTGGATCCACAACCTCCACTTAGCGTACGCGCATACATACGCGTAAGAGTAGAAACACCGATTGTGCATGCTAGCATTCACATGCTCGCGTAGCGTGCGTGCGTACGTAATGGAGTTGATCAACTGTCTACTTCTCACGTACGTACGCTAAGTGGTGGTTGTGAATTCAGCATATGCTAACGTAAGACTCAAACATTAATTTTTATTGAGAAATAATTTATCTCGTGGTCATAAATTATTTAATTCGCTTCGAAAAATAAAAATAAATTACGACAATCTATTACCGACGTTTTGTTACGGCATAAACTATTTCCGCGCATGACTAGATTAAATATAGTTGTGAATCCAATCTCTAATACTCAACGTACGTGCGTGTGTTCGTACTTACGTTAAGTGTGGTTGTGAATCCGGCTTTAGTCTTTGAGGCAGATGTAACAATACCTGCGCCGTCTGGCATCGCTCATAGCGCCACATCAATTTTCGCCTCACTCAACACAAACACATTCTTCACCAGGCGACCGCATTAAGGGTGTTCGAGAGCAATAAAATCACAAGTTTATATTTTTATGAAATAGTGTTAGTTTTGTAAACAATACTTGTGAGTACAGTTTCTTCTCACGAAACAGTTTTGGCTGTCATAGTTCTCTCAGAACGGTGCGTCAAAGTCAAAATTTGCTTGTAACGCTGCCGTGCAAATAGTGAAAACCAACTGACCTACTTAAATAAATTAATTCACTGTGAACGTACATACCATACATGAGCTATGCAATAAAACATTGAAAAAACGCGCAAAATTACATAAAGAAAGTTCCAAATTCAAGTAGTTCACAGGATGTTTTTTTTTATTACGTAGGCAATGATATGTTATTTCGCTATGACTTTTTTACTCACGTAAGTCAATGGGTTTTCACTGTTTGCGTGGCAGCAGAACATTGACATTTTGACTTTGATGCACCATTATGAGAAAACTATGTTAACTAAAATTATTTTGTGAGAGAAAATTTCACTCACAAGTATCGTCTACAATACTAACACTATTTCATGTAAATATAAAATTGTGATTTTATCGAACTTGAACGTCCATAAGGGCGTATATGGGTGGTTGGTGGGAGTACCGGTCTTTGGTCCACACAACCAGACGGATACGGGGTTGGAATGACAGAAACGTCGAGAGCAGGATTTGAACCAGCTGCATCAGTGTTTTTATTATGCTGGAATCACAGTGCCATTACAGACACGACGCAAATAACAGAATGTCAGCTAATCAGCGTCGAGGCGGACGTGCTGACGTTACAGGAACCTCGACGTTGATTGGCTGGCAAGTTTTGTCATTCGTGTCGCGGGCATTCGCGTCGCTTCTGTTGGGCCGTTGCGATTTCACCATCATAATTTCTTGCGTCCGTCGCGCACGGGTAAGAGATACGGCACGCGGAGAATCTTCTGTAGCGCCGCAGTAAAGTGGCGCACGGTCGTCGACAGTTAGGTTTCCTTTGAAGTGCGAGCGCGGGGGAATTTGACACTGTTTGAAATATTTTCCATGGCCGGTACACAGTGCTTGCTGCGTACCAGCCGGCACGTCAAGACACCTAGCAGGAAACTGTAAATAAACTCTTCCTTCCCCGTCGCTTCCTACACAGCTTGTAGCCCGTCCATTCCCAGTATTTAGGCCTTGTTACGGTGTTTTGCAGTGATTTCGAAAATATTTGTTTTATTGCTACCTAATACTCATATCCAAATTTCGCTGCACAGTTTTTGACACTTATAAGTTATAATTTACAGCTGAAATTTTTTGTAGAATTATACTGAATGGTTTTTTAGATTTCATTACCCAAAGTACCACGTTTTTCGTCGTGAAAGTAAGCAAAAATTAAGGAAATTATTATTTTTTGTTTGCGAATGGTACATTATTTTAAAAAACGTATCCACAGTATTGTGCATCGTGTGATTGCACATTGACTCA
Source organism: Medauroidea extradentata (assembly GCA_003012365.1). Lineage (NCBI taxonomy): Eukaryota > Metazoa > Arthropoda > Insecta > Phasmatodea > Phasmatidae > Medauroidea > Medauroidea extradentata. The sequence continues at coordinate 101,020 of PNEQ01113918.1, forward strand.
AATGTTTTCAAAACTTTTGGTTAAAAAATATTAGAGTTATTGGCACCAGTCTGAAAAAAAAAAAAAACTCGGGAACAAGCCCTTAAGGGGCCTCCCTAGGCTGTGTTTGAGGCAGGAGCGGTAAGGTTGCCGTTGATCGACGTATGCATAATGCTATATCGCCTCTCAGCACAAACCACTCAGATGGCGTGCAGCGCTTTACTATTATCCTGTTCCCTATGCAACTTTAAGCGGAGGCCAAATTATTTTATTTATGGGCAGCATAGTTCAAAGTCTAACGCTTATTTCCATAGTTGTGTTTTTAGGATCTGGTTGTTATTTTCCCAGATACGGCCTTCTGGAAAATCTATTTTTGTCTATTTTTAGGGGCCCGAAAATGATGTTTCTAATAAATTTATTGAAATTTTAAAACTATGGCTACGTAGTTATGAAGTGTGTGTTCTTTTCGTAGCTATGCATATATAATGTGCGTTAAATAGTTTCGTCAAAAAAGAATAGTCGTACCTCGCTGCAACGCATTTAAAGCGCTGGTAGGGAGGCCCCTTAAGGCGGCCGCCTAGTGACAGGTGTGTTTGTGTGTGTGAGGAAAATCTACGAGGCGCTCCGAGTGACGCTGGCCGGCGCATGTATTGTCGTATCTTCTGTTCGCCCAAAGTCGTAAACGCGAGAAGTGTTCCCGTCGTAACGTTGTTGTGACTTTAATAGTGAACTTTCATAGTGAAGGTACGTTGCCGTCGTGAATTTTTGTGTTTTATGCCGTCGCTTTTATTAATTCATGGAATTTTAACCTAACTACAGAATATAATGCATATTGGTGGAATTTTGTACTTAATAAATCGTTGTCGTTACTGTTATGGTTTTAATTGCAGTTAAGAAAGTAATATAGATATGTTCTAACTGCAATTAAATTTGTAAGCACAGTAACGGCAAACAAATATATATGATGTGTAAAGGTCTATCGATGTGCATTATATTCGGCAGTTAGTAATTTCGCAACTGGCTAGGTTCAAAACTACTTCAAATAATGAAGGTGTACGAATACTTATGACATTGACTATGTGTGTGTACATATGTGTATGTGTATATATATATGTATAATATTACGACGATAACTGTCCGTCCGTAACAGAAGTACGCATTTTATTTTGCCAACACTTAATACTCAGTCTTTTATGTATGTCAACACTTAAATAAATATATGGAATTTTTCACAATGTTACAAATTATAGACACCCCTCTTTCATATATAGTTCAAGTGGTACGTTTTTGATCGTATTTAAAGTGTTGGCAACATTTTTAAACGGGGAAGTGACCTTAAATTCTAATTTTTGGTTAAATTTCTCCATAACGTAAATTCTTTGCTAATTATTTAAAAGAATGCTAACTAGGAATGCGTTCAATTATTTTAAGATTATATTTGTTTACGTTTCTTAACTGCGTAACTTACCGATTTCAGTCTTACATGGAGCTCAATACTGGCTCTGAATTTCAGATCTTTATCATTGGTTACAAGTAACCAAACATATAATCAGTAAATCTGTGAAACCAACTCCTTAAGAGGGCGTGGTACATAATTCAACGATAAAAGCGTTAATCTATAACTATAGGTTTCTTGAAGCCAATTTGCGAAAATTAAACAATAGCAATCCTAGACAATAGTTTAGCCAGCGTTTTAAACAAATTTGTTTCAGTGCTACAAACTTCTGAGGCACAGTCTCTTACGCCGGAACCTCGTGCATTTAACTGCGGCGCAAGAGATCACGCGTAACGAATTAGTAATTAATTCTGGATAAATAATTACTCATATAGTTCGCAAATACCATTATCTAGGATTGTCATTGAGTATTTTATCCAGATTGGCTTCGAAAAAGCGGAGAAA
>PNEQ01113927.1:0-14191 GCA_003012365.1 Medauroidea extradentata
AATACATTTTCTTCCTGGTCTTTTCCGCTCTCTTTCACAGCACACACATGCTTGTATCTCTCCTGATTCTCTCCCCGCCCCACCTCCGCCACCGGACGATACAGTTAGTCCACAGCTGGTAACCAGACGTGACCTTGAGACACGCTGCCGGCCGCGCCGCTTCCAGTAAATTATTAAAATGCTTCGTTAAATAACTAAATACAACTCATACGACTTTATTTTAAGGCACAGGTTAAAACTTTTGGTTTTCCTTCGTGGAAAAATTTTTTTTTGTCTTGGCAAAAATGTAAAATTCGCATAAGAGTCGCACCCCACATTTTTGTCACTTAAAATTGGCACAAAATGTGCGACCCATACGCGGGTAAATACGGTATATATGTGTGTGTGTGTGAATATCAGTTCTTTCCCATATTTTTATTTTAACCTTTAAATATCTGCGAAAATCCGTTACATTATGTTATGTGAAAATCCGTTAAATTATGTTATGCTTGTAAGTAGAAATAGCCTTCTTACCCGCTCAGATTATTACAAGAAATTGTTTAAAATTCACTATAAGAAATTGTTTGAATACTTAGAAATTTGGGAATCTGGTATTCGTTTTTCGAATACGAATAGTTCAGATTTACTATTTAAAAAATGTTTGAAATTTCGAATATTCGCTCACTCCTATTGCCGGGTTACCATTGGCTGAGAGTTCTGATTTTTTTTTTTTGTGTTTTGTTTTGTTTTGTTTGTTTGTTTACTGCTACTGGTTTCTTGTTGGAACAAATAATCTCAGCTCGGTTTACTAAAGTGTGTGAATTATGCCAGTTTTTGTGCAAGGGTCGTTGGAAGCAAAATGTAGGTACATATTGGCCTGTATTTGTAGGTTTCCTGTATACTTCAGTTTCCTGTATACTTCAGTTTCCTGACTGCTGCTATCCCTGCTGACTAGTATTTCCAGAAAAGTAATCCTGCCATTGGTTTCTTTTTCATAGATGAACTTTATTGATGACCTAAATGACTTTAGAAAGTTCACAAATTTCTTGAGGTTTTCTGGTCCATGTTGCTAGACAAAAATACGTCGTCTACATAATGAAGCCAGATTTTAGGAGGGCTATTGATTTTGCTAGGTGCTTCCTGCTCAAAGTTCTCCATGAATACACTAGCCATGTGGTCACGCCATCTGTTTGTAGAAACTGTCATTAAACTGGAAATATGGTGTGATGACAGAAGGTAATCATTTCCATGATGGATGAAATTTGTATACTGTAGTTGTTCTGTCCTTTAGAGTTGGGTCGGCTTCCAACTTGGCCTTGACAATGTTGAGAGTTTCAGCCACAGATACACTGGTGAAAAGGCTTTGGACAACGAAACTCACTAGGGTGTCTTGTGTTTTGTATTTTTCAAGGTTTTGGCTATGGATATAAAATGACTAGTCTTTAACAAAAGTTGGTGTCTGGCCTGTGAGTGGTTCAACAATTTTTACGAGATATTTTAATAGTTTTTGGCACGGAATATTCCAACAGCTGATGATCGGGTGCAGCGGCATGTGTGGGTTTATGGATTTTGGAAGACCATATATGTATGTGGGGTGATCATCTACTTTGTGGTGTCAGCTCTGATCTTTGTTTTATTTTGGATGTGACTTTTTTTTTTTAAAGTTTGATACACTTGTTGTTCAATGCTGGCAGTGGGGTCTTTTTTAAGAAATGTGTATTGTTTAGTGGTAATCATATTGTGGGACGTGCCCTTGTGGGGTGGATACCACACTTGCCTCACTCGTTATAGTTCTAAATAGAGTTCTACACATATTTCAAGAAGGGCACATCGTCGAAGGGGCCATTAACTGGAATACTATTCTGATGTATATTGTTGACAGACACAAGATAATTATAATCCAGAAAACAATCAATTTATAATAATGAATATAAAATTACACACCAAACTCAAATTAACGTTATTTGTACACCGGTGCCTTATTAAAAAAGTCATTGATTATAGCCCATCGTTACGTAAACATTATTAAACACTACTCCTTTCAGTCTGCAAGAATGTAATCAGTTTATCCAAAATATGTTTCACAAAGCACTTGCAAAGTCAAGCCTGACTGTTGTGACTTTAGTAATGTTATCGTCGCCTACCTTAATTTACGGACATCGCTGGGACAATACGTTTTTTCTGGTCAGAATTGGAGCAAGACCCATGTCCAATCTTCCTCCAGACGTATATCTCGCTCCTCGCTGATACTGCAGTCAAACACGACAACTGTGTTTTTTCCAGGAGCTTCCCCACCTGGTCAGCCTTGCCAACACATTGAATTAGTATACAGGCATTCCTTAAACAAACATGTGAACTAGACATCTTGCCCCGAGAACACACTTAACAAGCCGATTTCAACTTGGCTACGCTGTTACATATGGCTCAGTCAGGAGACGTCCACCTCGGCTACCCGCTGCTCGCCAAGTCCCTAGTCTTACACTCGACCAGCACCATCTGATACTCTCTTGCAGCACTCCAAGTAGCACACGTAAACAATACTTTTGTAGGCTACTATAGTTGGCCATTAAATATACTTTAAATGATTATCACATAATATTCCTAACCTTAACTAAAATACAATAAAACAACATAATATTACCTTTAACATTAAACGATTATTTCTGGAAATATATACATAAAAATCTAGCGACATTCCTGGGGTCCCTAGGCAGCAGGTTAGCCAACGTAAAAAAGGAAATACCCCAAGACAACCCCAGTTGTCTCAATGTCTGTGTTTTTTTGTCATAGTCTGATTTATCTAGTACCACAGTAGCACAAACTTTGTCTGCCAAAAGGATTACAATGTCAGGTTCGGATTTGAGAATTTTGATGGCTTTGAGTTTCTAGGAAGAGATACAGTAAAACCTCATAAATTCAAAGTGCTTGGGACCGAAATTTTGTACTTGAATTACATAACTTCAAATTATCAAATTAGAAAAAATAAAAAAGAAAAAAGAAAATTTTTGTTAAGGTACAAAGCACCCTCTGTTTCTACACCTATATTTTAAGGGTAGTTTACGAGAACTGTCATGCATTTGAAATGAAAAAGAGAATAGTAGTTTGTTTCATTTTTCTTGGGCATTGCATGCTGCATTATTCTTTGCGAGAACTGTACGGCAAGTAGCGAGCATCACGTCTAATAGGTTGTCAGCAACTCTGCTCTTCCCCTTCCCTTGTTCCAGCGCTCAATGCCTTTGCAACAGCATGTGATTGTTATTACTACCATATTTACTCATGTACAATCCCCCCTTTTTTGCCCAAAATTTATGTTAAAAATTAGGAGGGGGGCTGTACATGGGACAAACTGCCATCACTGCCAAAAAATGTGTAAGCACTCAAATTACCTATATACTTATTTTATATGCAGATTAATACTGTGAAATATCACAAAAATGCAAACAATAATAGTAAGCCGTAATAGAAATGCTTACATCAACTAATTAACCGTGTCTCGGTAGTCTGTACCGATAGTAACAGCGTGGGAGCGCGCCGACGGTGTTTGTAAACAATGGAAGGTTCAAGGTTAAAGGTTCTATTTTAAGGAAATTGCCGTGCTTCGGTAATTGAACTTAAAAATAACAGGCCGTAACTTCCTCTGAACCCGGTGTGCGGTATGCCCAGTCGCTATAAAGTATTGTTGGCTTCAATCTGGATCATTTTGGTCACAGTGAATTCTGATTTGCGCATTTTCATTATGTACTGTACTCGTTTTAGTTTTTCTTGTTACCGACATCACGTGCGCACACTTTTGCAGTCGACATCAAAATGTCTCGCGGCTCTTTTTTTTAATGCTCCTGAGCATATTTCACCACTTTTAACTTAAACTCAGCAATGAAACTGCACTGTTTTTTCTCCATTATCAAACGACGTAACTAAATAAACTGACAAGAAAACAAGAACGCTGCCACTACTGCTAACAATTACCGATAATGGCCTCTACACGTGTGTACCTCACCCTCCCGCCTACACACATCAGCCCGCCCGTGCCTCATCCTTCCGCATGCTTCTAGCAATCTGCCCGGGCTCTTGCTCAACTCCAGATAAATTTGTCCGCTGCTACGCTCCGTGGCCAAGTCAAACAAACAAGATGTGTCCGGCTGTTGCTGCGTGTTTGTATTACCTATGTTTAAATTATTTTTTTGGCATGAGAGGGTTATACACTTAATATTTATTTTTCTCTTGTGCTGGTGCTAGCCCAATTTGGGTAATCGGCAATCGGCATATGCATTTTATTTACTACATCTGTTGTGTGTGTGTGTGGTGAGAGCGTGCGTGGAACAAATAATGAACTGTCTCAGTCTGGCTTCGGATTTCCGTTCGGCGATCTTCGGGCCCTATCGGCGATGCTCGGGTTCCCCGCCTACCCCTTCCTTCCTGCCGAGGTTCGCGGCCTCGGCTGGAGCAGACACTCTTTTTTTGGCAGTGCTTCGCTTTTGATCACCCTTCTCGAAAATATGGGACTCACTCGTCGTACCGTCGAACGGCGTTGCTTGTTACGGTAAGAGGTTGCTTTTTCTAGTTTGTTACAGCCTAAGGTTTACGGCGTTTTGGTACGTTGTGCGTATTTTCTCTTGTAAAGTTTAATATCCTTTTAACTTTAAATTGTATCCTGGTTTGTACGGCCGGCGGCATGCCGAGTGAGTTACCATTCATCTGGTTCTATTTGACTGCGCCTCTGTTAGTCAAATTATGGAGCTTAAAAATTTTGACGCTTGATGATTGTGCCATACTATGTTGTATTGCGTAATTTGCTTGATGATTGCAATATACGAATATTATTGTTAACATATTTGTGGATTTCATTTCTGTAGAATTGAGTTATGATCTCTGGAATATCCCATTTGTTTCTTGTGTTGCTATAACGCAGTACACTCTAATTTACAACTTCGAAATTGTGGGGTTGGGGGGGCTATACATGCGGGGGCAGTACATGAGTAAATACTGTGATTTATAATTGCATGGTTTTGGATCACTAAGAGGAGGGAAATTTTTGCAGAAATGTTAAAGAATTTTTAACTTAAATTGGTAAGTTAAACCTTCTTATATCACAAAAAAAAATATTTCAAAGCAGAGTAATTTTTATAAGTGCAAAGTGATTTTCCAGTTGCTTTTCGAAGGGATGTCAGACATTTTATCAATGAAATTATTATTAAATAAACAAAGTAACATCCCCAAATTGATAATTATGACCGACCCTCCTCCCAAATGTAAATTTGTAAACATGGTCATTGAGTCATTTTCGCAATTGCAAAGTAATTTTTAGGAGGAAGAATCAGATGCAGTGTTAGTTAAATGTTATTTTAATCGATAAAGATGAGTGATGCACTGCGACAGACAGTGCAGACGGTTGTATGGCATCGGCGCAGTGCACACAATACGGCAACGTAGCACAGGAGGCAGCAGACACTGCGACCTAGACTGCTATCTGTTCTCTCCTCGCAAAAGTTGCTAGTTAGAACAGCAGAACGTAGGAAACAAATATGTGTTGGTTTGCCTGCCATTCTGCTGGCCTTATTCTCCTATAAGCTGCATTGTTAGTTGGTGACTCATGCCTGAGAGAGTGTATGTGAGGGGGGGGGGGGAGGTGGAAGAGAACAAGGACTAGGAGGGGATGGGGAAACTGATGCTATCTCTCTGCCTGAAATACTCTAGACTCGTGGCACATGCACATGTGTCGTATCGTAACTGCATCTAGCTCACAGTGACAGGAAAGCACAAAATCTCGTGAAGGATTTTGTCACGGGTTCCATTTCCACAGAATTAGTGTGGTCGTCATAACACACAATACAGCCACAGGCTGTCACACGCTGTGCCATTTCTGTCTTCCATTCTTCTTTTCCTCTCTCTTTGAACGCACCACATGCACACACACACACACACATTCCTAGTCGAGCGCCATGCACAAGCCGACAGCAAGGAAGCTTCAAGGTCAGCACGACATGGGCAGGCACGGTAACGAAAATAAAGCCAGGGCTGTACAACTCCGCACAGCATAGCTTTATTCTTTGATTTCGCAAAAGTTACTGACTTTTCTATGAAAATGACTTCGAATTTCTGAGACTTGATCCCTGTTTGGGCCATCGAATTACAAATTAATCACATTTCGAATTAACCAAACTCCATAGTATGTAAAATCCTATCCTTACGTTCGGGACTGAATGATGGCTTCAATTTATGTAGCATTTCAAATTAACTGAGTTCGAATTGAGGTTTTACTGTGTATTAGGTTTTGGTGAGCTAGCTGAGGTAATCGCTCTGCACACAGTCCAGCGAAGTTCATCTTGTTTAGCAGCAGGGAGTTTGTATATTGCACTCTCTACGAATGAAACTATGTCAAGTACTGGAATGTGTCGTGGAGCAATGCAGAAATTGAGGCATTTTTGCAAAACACTTTCCTTGCAGTTAGACAAGCTTTTTGAGGACGCATTAATGACTGTGTTAATACATTTTGGTGCGATTGAGTTTTGGTGCTCATAGTACTGGTGAGCTTGTAAAATTATCTTTTTGCCTTTCTTTTCACTTAACAGATTTTTTTTAGACGAGATTCGTGATTGACTGATATTATCAATTAAAATCCATTGTACTAATGAGGGACTGTATTTCAAGCTGTATTGCCGACATTTCATTCTTCAGTTGTGATTTTTGACAATGATAAGCAGAAATTCTTTCACTCAGCAGCTATCGGTTGGTTTTCAGGATAGCCTCTTTGCTGTTCATGAGGCGGCGTTCCTTCTCTACCAGGATGGTGAATATTTATATAGAGCCAGTTTGCAACCCTAGATGTTAAGGGGAGGGAAACGGTATGCTGCCACCAGGAGAAAATTATGAGCCTTCTCCAGGCTCGGTGCTCTGGCGACTCGCCAGATGGGGTTTGCGACTACCTTGCCCTAGTCTTAGGAATATGCGGCAAGGCTTAACTTCGGAGGGGAAGGGGCTGCGAACGACTTTAACTCGGGCAGTACGTGCGATGGACATATACTAGACCTTATACCACTGATAGAGGAATCACACAGCTCACAGAACCCAACAAAGCTTTAAGTCTTAAGATAAATATATTCTATTATGCATGGATATATATAATTGTATTAGGTCAGAATAATGTGGTGCCAATCCCACTACGTCTCAATCCCAATCATAACACTGGACAAAATTAATCAGAGAATTCATCTTAAATAAATGTTAAGTTTATTTTCACAAAATTTTACAAGTATCTTTTCTTACAGAATATCCCATTTTCTACCATATCCTAGTGCATTAACTACTTATTAATTGACACACAACTTGATAAACTAATGACTGAACATCTGCCCAATTTAATATTCTTTTTACTGAAGACAAATGTGACCCCTGGCCCCCTCACAATATACATCATACTAGGTTATTGTCCATACCGTATAAGAATTTCATTATTTGACAGATCATAAAAAAGTAGGGCAATGTAAACAAAACATTATGTATCCTTCCACCACCATGTGCTCTCCAGCTGACAATCAAAACATGTCAACAGTTAAGGTATATTATGATTGCAATAATATTTAAAGTGTGTTTGCAATAATATTTAAAGTGTGTTGTGATTTTCTTGAGATAATTTTTTTAGATCTCAGACAAATAATTTATTTTCAATACTAGATGCACATTAATCTTATTAGGGTTAGGTAGGCAATGTTAATGGAATTATTTCAAATTACATCAATGGATAGCTGAACACGAACACACGAGAAGCTCAACCTCAAACACTCGCAACGCAAATGGCAGCTCTTTGTTTTGGTTGCCGGACGCCATAATATCCCATTGGCGATTACAGGCTGGTTTTTATAATCCCCACATTACATTATATTACATATATGCACAGAATAATCAAGTTAACACATTATAAGAACCTCAAAAACTCACGAACGCGGTAACTTTTCACACTCGCAAATGGCCGTGCTTTGTTTTGTTTTGGTTACAGGTCGACTGATAATGATGCGGTTGTTTGTAAATTAGTTATAAAATTATGCGATTTGCATATAATAAAATCGTTAACTGACTAATGCTGGATATGAAGCCGTGTTATTATATTACGTTTCCTCCAAAATGCGTACTTATTTTTCACGTATAATACACACTACTTTCAGCGTCGGCGATGGAAGGTAACCAATTTTTTGATCAGGGCTGCCACTACTACTTCATCAGGTCAAACGGTCACGTCCAGTTGTTTTAAATGGTTGCCACGTGTCTGGCACGTGTTAAAAATATTGGTAGCATCGGCTGTCAAAACACGGAATTCTTACATGGGATGGACAGTAGTTCATCCAAGACAGGATGGCTCATTAGTTATGATCAAAACATTTCCAATAAATTACTACAATTCCTCCTGCTCTATTGATAAACGCTACTTCAAGTTAATCTGGTCAGACTCAGTAAACATTACAAAACAGAATGAAATTACGTCTGTTGCTAAGGAAAAGTTAATTTGAATATAAAGCATGACTGGCACATGCATTTCTTTTTCTCCCTAATTGGTTCTTCAGACAAGAACCCTCATCGATACTTGTTACAAGTACTCAAGAAATTGAACATCTTATGTTATTAAACCAACCGTTGTTCCGACACCTGAAGACTTGTATTTAGTCAATAAAATTGTTCACTTACTTTTCTGCTGGTTCGTAGTAACAGACTAATATCTCAAAATCTAGGTAAAAATGCACTATACATCAGGGACCACACGTCCACTGATGGTCTAGCCTTAACTTCTATCACTGATGTCATCGTTTGTGCCACCCATCGACGAAGGCTGCCTGAAGACTAACTGATACCAACTGACCTCGACTGGGAGGTGACTGGCAACTGACCTCGAGGCTGCCACTCACGGTGCATATATCCCCTCGCCGCGACCACGTGCCTGATAACCCAAACCATCTGTCGCGAGCCGCCGCATCACACGACTGCCAATAGTATGTCAACATAGGTGTCGGAAGTTTGCTCTGGAAACGCTATACAAGGTATAGCCAGCCCTGTTCCTCTCTAGTAAATTATAAGCTACAACCATCTCATTGTTTCTGTTGCAAATCTTAAAAGCGTTTAACAAGTATTCCCTTACTATTAAATAATAATAAGAAGAGGGCGTATCCTCTAAGCTACTAAAAACTGCCAAAAACTAGAGAGATTATCTTTACCGGCAGCAATAGTATAAATGTGAAAGTGAGCTGACAAGGGCTAGGAGAAGGGGAGGATTACGGGTTGGATGTCTGCTAGGCATTTTTTCGCTAAGGTGGTGAGGATATTGACAGTTTCCAGGAAACACACTGATGTGTGAAAAAGTTTAGGTCAGGTTTGGGGGAGGGGGTCTGACAACCATGAACAACCATGAAACGAGCATGTAACTAGCTATCACAGTTAAAGAAATTAGGTGTAGACAAACTATGTAATATAGTAGTGCTCACAGGCCAAGCGTTCTCCGTCCACATTTTTAACAGCTTTAATTTTTATTTTATTTTTGCTATTTTTTGAAGGTTCCTGAGAGTGTATTTGAAAAATAGCTACCTTCGTAAAAATCCAGGGTTCGTAAAATCAGGAGGCTATTGTGTATACTAGGGAATGTATACAAACATTTGATCAAAAAATCATTGGCAGGAAAATATTTTTATGCAATACGTGATTAAGCTTGTATAGGTGTAAATATTTAGCAAATTTCATTTACGTGCTGTATATGAATGATCATTTGTCTACAAAAGCGTAAGTAGTATACGGTCATTGGAAATGCATCCAAATCGGCCAAGTGATATGTGGTTCAGTGTGTCAATGCCGCAAATGTGAATGCGTTTCAAAGAAATGTAGCAGCAGATGATAAAAAAAATTTGACATTTTAAAAGTTCTTCAGCAAGGTGTTGAAGTGTGATATTGTTAACGGTTTCGACATCCGCGTCTAGGCCTACGCTATCAACCATTATTTCAAATCATGGGCAGACTGAAAATGACACTGCCTTTGTTGGCATAAATAGGAAATGTGTTTTAAGTACGTAAAAATGAAGATGTGGACTGTTTCCGAATCCGTAGGATTAATCCTTGGATCCCTGAATCCTCGCAGCCTTCTCAGCAATGCAACCTTCGCGGTAAGTGTGCGTTTGTGTATAAACATGCCTTCCGAATTACCGATTCAAAAAAATTACTATTTAAAGGGTGTAAGTATACGTGCCACACATTCTTAAGCCAAGGATGTGTGGAAGGGTGCATCTTGTTTGCTCGGTAGAATTCGGTCACAAATAAAATTTGATGCATCCTTCTGGATGCACTTTTCAAGGATGTGAGGGTGCGAAGGATCCTTCAAAGCACTATTTGGAAACAGCCTTATATTGGTTCATGGAGTTTAGGGGCATTAAAAAGTAATGTTTTGGGACCTATTTTACAAAAAAAAGCTTGGCATGAAGCACTTAGAATGAGAGTAGAAAATTTGCAAGCATCCAATGGCTGGTTTTTTCAGATTTAAAACCATTATAACACACTAAAGTTATGTGGTGAAGAACTTGGTGTAACCTTAATAGTCTAGAATCATGGCAACCTTAATATGAAGTTCTATGTGCTAGGTATTGTGATCAAGACATTTTCAGTTATTCATAATCTTTAAAATAAATAGCAATTTTTTTAATATTTATTTATTTTTTTGGTTGCTTCCATAATTTCCATGATATGCTGAGAATTGTCGATCGTAGTTTTGTCGTTCATGTGAAATTCTATGTAGAGTAGAAATAAGTTGCATAAACCTCTATTAACCCCCTTAAAACAAACATGTCATTTTTTGGTCCCTTGAGTTTTGTTAAATAGAGGTTGTACTAATATCTTCTGGATGGCATTCCATAGTCACGCTGGATTGAAGTTCATCCCCCGGCCTTGTTGTATTCATTGTAAGTTTTTATGACTAAATTAGAAAGATTGATTATTAGAATGGTGCACTTCGTCGAATCATTGTGCCACTAGTACATTTAGATTGGCTATACCTTAATGGCTCAACCTGGCTACCACGAAGTTGCGGCCCCATTTCACATCATAGACTTTAATTATGCATAGATGCCTTAAAAGTATTGGATGCTTTATATATGTAGACAGTTGTTAGCTGGGTGTGATGATATTATGTGAATAAAAAAATGTAGTGTAAAATGGCATAGGCTGGTAGGTTCAGTCACTACAAGAAAAATGCAAATGATGCTCTGTTATACTCAGGCTCCAAGCTTAATGACATTTATTTGAATTCAATTTTGCAGCAAAGTCTCATTAAGTTAATGAACAAGCCTAGCCTGAACTAGCAGTTATTTATTTTAGGTAGTGTCAGAATATTCCATATTGTACTGCTTGTCGCAGAATTGTGATAGTCAATATGCTACAAACCTTAGTCTGAAGGTTTTTAGGGTTTGTGAAGGTGTTTAATTTCATCATAATTTTTATCTAATAGGTACATATTTTGTACCAATCTTGATCAATAGTGACAAAACAATTTTGTGCTTAAGATGTCATTGATACCTGGAATATGTTTTAGTTGTTCAATATACAATATTTTATAATATATAGTCTGTCTCAAATAAGTATTCTATATTTTGACAGTTCACTTCTGAGAAGTGTGTCTGTAAGCAGGATTGAGAAGGCATTGCTTTTCCAGGAAGCCATGTAGTTTTAAAGCTCCAAACAATGGAACTGCCACATACATTTCTCAGAAGAGAAATGTCAAAATATGGAAAAGTTACATGAGACAGACTATAGTAAAGTGCATACTGTATTGCACATCTGATATAAATGAGCCATTAGAACATGAAAATGTTAAGAAAAAACCTATTGAATGTACAACAATTCCTGTTTTACAATTAAAATTCAACCATTATTGGTCAGTAGTAACAAAAAATAGAATTCACTAATGCTAACAGCTGAAGTTTGTCTTGTTAACTGATAAGTTTATTTCTGTAGTAGGGTTGGGGTGTAGGATAATAAGGAATGTTGGATAAACAGAAGTCAGGTAAACAAAACTATATTTTAATGTCCATTTTGTACACCTGTTGTACTGTGGAATATCTTTTTTGTAGTTACGTATCATGGCCCCGAACATGAGTATTGTAATGGGCTTCTACTGCATTTGTACTTTACTGTATGTATTGTTTAATTTTTCTGTAAAATTTGCAGTTTCTTTTGGTAAGCCTGGAAAAGTCAGGGAATTTTTTGTATTCTTGTTCGGTGGACACCATGATAATATTTTCATGGTCCAAATCACAGATTGGTGATGTATATGTATCTCCAATATCTTGTCACAAGAATGACTAATAAATGTCCATAGACCAAAATTTTCACCATTCACTATGTAACCTAAAGATAGAAAAGTCAAAAATCACGGTTGTAGAAGAACAGGTTTAGACACTCGCCTATCTACCAACGCATTTTGCTTGACCCCCTTGTTTGGCTGTAGTTCGCCAAGTTACAGAGAATGTACTTTTTGGCGATGTAATCCGGGTGGTTGGACTCAAACTCATCCCACTTTTTTCCGTTGTTAACGTTATAAATAGGGGCCGGAAAATTTCGCGGATTCAACGACCTTCATGTTAGAATGCACTGTCCTGTGCATACTCAAGGCCCGACTATTTGTCCACTAGCTGCTACTCAGTGGAACAACAAACAATGAACGAATAGACGGGGCTGGAGTATGCATAGTACAATGGATTCTAGCCTGCGGGTAATTGAATCAGCGAAATTTTCCGGCCCCTAGTTATAAAGTAATGTTAATATTTCTGGAGCCATGATTTAAAATTGTGAGGAAAGGAAGTATTTCATAAATTGATAAAAAATATGTTTTGATAAATTGTTTATCTTAGCGGGAGGGAAGTGGGCTGAATTTGAGCCCTACCGCCCAGGTTACTGCGCCAAAAATGTATAGCATTATCTGTAACTTGGTGAACTGCTGCCAAACGACAAGGAGGTCAAGTTTCCAGGCGGGTGTCCAGACCTGTTCTTCTACGGCTGTGGTCAAACATAAACACTGTTTTGGTCAAAGCAAAACTTACAACTTGAAACTACAGTATTTCACATTTAGTAAATGTGACTGTTCATTGTTTTTTTATAACATTTTCAGTTTTTAATACAGTTCTTTTTTCGTAAATGGGATTTTTATTTCCCAGCTGTGCAAAAGCCATGTTTGCAGACATACATTTTCAGGGAGTTGTGCTGCTACCTTCGGTACCTTGTCAGGGTTGCTACAGGTCTGAAAAACAGGGAAAAGTCAGGGAATTTCAAAGTGGTCAGGGAAAACCTGGAAAAGTCTGTGAAATTGCTTCTGGTGACTGGAAATTCAAAATTGTAGAACAAACTTTAAGCTTAGCATTTTGCAGGCTTTTGAGGTCGTTGTCTAGTTGACTAGCTTGACTTCTAGGCTGGAGTCTCGTCTTCATGGCTGCAGGCTTAACGATTGACTTTTGGACAATTGCACAACCATTCACTTTATGAAAATGAAATCTTAGCAATTCATTTTAAAAATAGTTCCAGTTCATTAAAACTTATTACAGTTCTCTGGATTGTGATAACTGAGTGTGTTGAACACAAACAACTGTATGTAGTACATTTATAAAAAGTTTTTTAAACAGTCATGCAAATTTAATTTATTTGAATGCTTTAAGTTAAATTATCGTGATTTTTAACTCCACAAAAAAACTGGAAATTCATAGTTTTTGTCTGGAAAACCTGGAAGAGTCAGGGAAATTTGACCTAGAAATTCTGTAGCAACCCTGCTTGTGACAGTGCAAGTCAACTAAATTGATTTTCCACAACATTATCACTTAAGTTATTATTTTTCAAGCGTGATGCAACATAATAATTTTGTGTTATATTTAGTGTTTTATTAAGAATGTACTCATCTCTCCCCCCCCCCTTCCCCTCCACACTCCGAAAATATGAAAATGAGCTGCAATTGTGCAGTATTTTGCCTATTCCAGGATTCACTAACTTCTGGGGTCCCGTTGCAAAATGTTTTTTTTTTTTTTTTTTTTTTTTTTTTTTTTTTTTTTTTTTTTTTTTTTTTTTTTTTTTTTTTTTTTTTTTTTTTTTTTTTTTTTTTTTTTTTTTTTTTTTTTTTTTTTTTTTTTTTTTTTTTTTTTTTTTTTTTTTTTTTTTTTTTTTTTTTTTTTTTTTTTTTTTTTTTTTTTTTTTTTTTTTTTTTTTT
>PNEQ01113928.1:0-14190 GCA_003012365.1 Medauroidea extradentata
AACACTGTAGTTTCTCGTAACATGTATGATTGATAGAGATGATGGTATATTGCAAAAATGTTATGTGTCAACACACCCTTGAAAACACTGTAGTTTCTCGTAACATGTATGATTGATAGAGATGATGGTATATTGCAAAAATGTTTTGTGTCAACACACCCTTGAAAACACTGTAGTTTCTCGTAACATGTATGATTGAAAGAGATGATGGTATATTGCAAAAATGTTTTGTGTCAACACACCGTTGAAAACACTGTAGTTTCTCGTAACATGTATGATTGATAGAGATGATGGTATATCGCAAAAATGTTTTGTGTCAACACACCCTTGAAAACACTGTAGTTTCTCGTAACATGTATGATTGATAGAGATGATGGTATATTGCAAAAATGTTTTGTGTCAACACACCCTTGAAAACACTGTAGTTTCTCGTAACATGTATGATTGATAGAGATGATGGTATATCGCGAAAATGTTTTGTGCCAACATACCCTTGAAAACACTGTAGTTAACTGTAACACACATGATCCGGTGATATACTTCCGACACAACGAAGCTGTCCGCAGACCAATAACAGTAATCAAATATTACAATATCGAGATTCCAGGTACAAGCGAGAGCCAGTAATCTTCTGGTAAGCTGAACGTGTGTAGGAACCCAGCAAAAAGTCAAGTTTTCCCGCGATAAACCATCATCTCTAATGATTGAATATACGTCTGACACAACGTAGCTGTCTACAATAACAGACATCAAATATTACGATACCAGTATTTTTATTGTCTCAGTCAAATAGGGCAACATCGCCATGTACAAAGGAAAGCCAGCATTCTTCTGAAGCTGAACGTACGTTGGAATCCAGCAAACAGACAAGTTTTCCTGCGATAAACCATCGTGTCTACTTGTGGTTGCTGGTTGTGTTTGTGTGTGTATAGTCGTCTTATATTTGCCTGCGCCAATTATAACAAGGTTAACTGCGACACATTACACTCTAAAAAAATGGTTTGTAAATTTACCACACGTGTGTATAGGAGCGCTAAGAGAGTACGTATGGTAGAATAGTTTCCCAGACATCCATGGTAGCACTTCTGAACCTAATTATAAAACAGTCAAATGCATACTAAAGTTACCAGACTTGTATTGTAACAACTGTAAAGGTTTGCATATTTACAAGACGGAAGTATGGTAACTGTTCTATACAACTTCCTAAACATTTGGGGAAGTTTTTTTTACAGTGTACGAGCGTAGAACCCCCAGACACTGGGGGGTTACAACATCCAATCATCTGTCCACAAAGCACAGCTGTTGATGATCACATAAGGCACTGAAATAAAGTGATGCAAACATCTTTTCGTGAAACATTCCTGTCCCTGGTACAATTGTTTGAATTCTAGCTTACACCCAAAAGACACCGCGAATTTTTCAGGTCTCTAGTGAAGATAGGCGGCACAAACAAGAAACAAATGGACTTTAAAATAAAACATCAGAGTAAGGTGTATGAAAAATTACGACACAGTTTAACGAGGAAAATACAGCCCTGCTTAGGAAGAAGGCAGTAACTACAGAAAAAAAATTGAGTATGTGGTATCTTTGGATTCGTTTTGAAATTCTGCATAGTTAACACACCAAAAAGGCAGTAAAATAAATTGTATGTAGGAGTTGGAGGAAAAAAACACTAAATGCCTTTGCAGTTTTTCAAAGTTTAATAAAATGCGGTAACAGCAATGATACTGCTGTCTTAATTTGTAATGTGAGGGTTGTATTCTCGGCAATACTGTAAACCATGCAGTAACTTTGAGTCCATTTATTTTTATTTATTCAATAATTGGGAAAATGCATTGTTTTAAAAAACATTTAGTTGAAGTTGTTTTAAATAAATAAGGAATTTTCAGCAATTGATTTTAAGAACATGCTTGCGCTATAATAACATACTTGTTAACCTATTCGAAATTGATAAATGAATGTATTTGAGAAGTATGTGTCGCTTCCTGTTTCTCAATTGTGCTGTTGCTGCAGTTACTGCTTTCTTCCTAAGCAGTGCAGAATGGTGACAAAAACAAAAGAGACTGGCATGAATGAGAACACAGGCACAAAAATAAACACAGACAAGAAGTAGCAGGCGGTCGAGTTCTAAGTCACGCGTAACTGCGAGTGTATGGTATTATCGACAAACATTCCGACCTACACTCGACACAAGAGTGTCGCCTTAGCGATCAAGGCCAACCCGGATGTACAGCCCGTGATGTCGCGGTCTACAGCAATTTTCATCACCGTGTTTCTATTTTTTATTTATACCAGACAATTTTTCCTTATTCTAGACACAAAACGTGACTAAATTTTGCTCTTGAGAAATTTTTTTTATCTCTTACAGTTCTGGCGTAATGACACGTTAAAGTCGAAATTTGCATGTCACCATTTTAAGAACGACACTAAAACCAACTGACTTACCAAACTGAAAAAATTCACAGTGGATATAGATGTCGCAGGATACAATTTCTCGTACATAAAAACAAAGAATAATTTTTTTTGTACTTAAATAAAAATTTTAATGCTAAAAATAAAAATAAAAAAAATCGATGATTAAAAAAAATACAAATATATTTTATTTTGTGATTTAACACAGGTACACTTGTAGCATACAACATCATTATTCCCTGTGAATTTTTTTTAAGTTTGGTAAATGAGTTTGTTTCAGCGTCGTCCTTAAACGGTAATGTGCAAATTTTGACTTTAAGGACTCAGCCTATCTCAGAGCTCCGGCGGCAGCAAGGATAGGGCGATACAGGTTAAATTATATTCCTAAATATCTCAGTCACTTTCAAACCTCCATATATGCCACCACTGACTTATTTGTTCAGTACGATACGGCCCACACTGCTACGGAATCTTTTAGCAAGTTATGTCAATACCCTGAAAACTATTAGCAAATAAGTGTTTTCATGCCGATTAAACACTCGAAATTCCGTACTCATAAAATTATTTTCACATTTTCGTTTACGTAGCATTATTTTCCTCTTCTCAATGCAAAAAATGGTTTCCATCCGAAAGCGATATCTCAAAGGGTGACTGAGCTGCACGGAATTTAGTTTAACATGTAAAACCCTATCCATGCTCCCGCCGCGCTCCGAGGTAGGCAGAAGCATTAACGTGGCATTACGCCAAAACTATAAGAGATAAAAAAATTTCACAAAAGCAAAATTTAGACACATTTTTGGTCTAAAATAAGAAAAAAGTATCTGATACAAATATGAAAATAAAAACGTGGTGATGAAAATTGCTGTTTACTGTGCCGTTAATACTTACCGTATCTCTACACAGCTCTTGCACGACCAGCCTCGTTAGCTCCATAAGAATGTAGATCACAAGTAAGTCTTCTCGTCTAGTCAGACACGTAGACGTTCTCGATGGGGGAAGATACGAAGCAGAATCTTCACGATAGCGGCGCCTCGTGAAGATAGGTACTGCACTGAAAAGAGTACAGTTGCAGGTACCATACTTGTGTTAAAATAGGGACAACAAAACAGTTTGGTAGTTGGTACTACTCTGGACAGTTCCTTCAACAATCTGTTTTGAAGGAGAAACAAAGGGCCTTGTTGCTTTTACAAACCAGATGGTAACGTCTGCAAAAGAGTTTTTTGAAGGAACTTTCCGGAGAAGTACCGACAGTCAAACTGTTTTGTTGTACATATTTTAACAGAAGTATGGTACCTGCAACTAACTCTTTTTTCAATGTGACTTACGCCAAATCTGTCGTTGCGTAACTTGTTTCAGAACCTTAACAAATTAGTGGTTAGAAAATTTACGTGGGTTTAATATATCGTAGGCTATTCTGCATAGCATATTGCAGCATGACTACTTTGTGGTTTGTTATGCTTGTGGGAGTACATAATGTTATGTAAACTTTTACCTTCATGATATTGTTTTACATTTTTATAAACTGTTACAGCGAGTTACCGCTATTCTTTTATTGACGAAACAATTTAACGTGCATTATATTTGTGTATCTACGAAAAGAACACACACTTCAAACTACGGCGCTATAGTTTCTAAAATTCGACGCGTTTATCAGAAACAAAATTTTCGGGCCCCTCAAAATGACCAAAAAATGACTTTTCCAGACTACCGTATCTAGAAAATTAGCAACCGGACTTGGAAAACGCAACAATAGGGACAATAATTAGACATTGAACTATGCTGTCCATAAATAAAATAATGTGGTCCCCGCTTAAAGTCTCATAGTAGGAGGGGGGGGGGGGCGCCGTATGTGGTGGCTGGTGGTGCCGAAAATTTTTACTTGGGAATGAAATGTAAATGAGTGTAAAAGATACAATATCTACCAATATTTAGACTTTTACTGGTTTTGTATTTTTATAAATCTTGGACGCCATATAATGGCATAAATACAGTATTTATAATTAGAATGCACTCTTAAAACACTGCTAATGGTAGCTAGTAAGTACAGGTTTTATGTATTTCTACTGAAATGTTATATTGTCATTTTCGCGATCGCAAAACAACGTATGCAAGATACGTCTATTACTGCTGGATTGATTAGACTGATGGAAAAATGGCGAGAGAAAGGAGGAAGGGGCGGGGGGATCACAATTCTTGCCCCGGGCGAAAGAAATCCTAGATCCGTCATTGGACAACAAGAGTACCGCTATTGTAATATTTAATACGTGTTATTTGACAGCAAACAGCTACGCTGTGTCAAACTGTATATCATTCAACCATGCCAATCAGTAGAGACCCTTGATTTTTGCGAAAGGATTTCTGCACCAACTTGTACCAATGTCTTAGTTCCACCTCTGAAGTTCTGCGTCTTTGTTATTAACAGCGTGTCTTTGTGTAAAGACGTTTCCCATTTGACCCTTCTAGTCAGAATTAAGGTTACTGCGAACAACACACGTCCGTGATTTGCAGTTAAACGTTAAGACACGTGACAGTTACATTCAGCCAATCACAGACCATGAAGCAGAGCTGCAGGTGTGCACAAGGAGGCACTGAAGATAACTGATGCTGCAGGGATTCTGTGCAAGATACTGCAACTTTTCAGAGGTACGTTGGCACAATACATTTTCGCGGTGTAGCATAATGAGAGATGGTGGAACATCGCGAGAATGTATTCTGCCAGCGTATTCTGCAGACATGTTCAGCGTCTTGCGTCATGTATTATTGGCCGACGGTTATGTGGCACAGTCAAGTTGTTTACAGACGAATCACAGACGTCCAGCAGTAGTGCACCAGAGTTGTCATTGGCCCAGTCAAATAGGGAATCGCCAGTAACGAAATAAAAGCGTTGGAAATTAATACATTACATTGAAGCCTAGCAAACAATCTACTTTTCCCGTGATAAATATCCATTATAATACCAAGGCAATAAACTTTAGTACAAACTCAAGCCTCCTACAATATGTTATTAATCCGGGTGCAATTTCCGTCTCGATTTATCCACTGTGTGTTCACAAGTGTGTTAATGACTGAAACATGATTTCCAGATTCCTCTCTGCATACAGCTGATAGTATGATTTAGTTCCATCTCAGTGGTCTATATACAGCTGGCCTCATGACCAGCTTAGATAAACCAACCGAAACAATTCTTCGTTTCGCACAACTCGCATGGATTTGCACCAAAAACAAGACGTGTTCTAGTTTGTAATCTCGTACGAGATTCGGAGGCCGCGTTTTTTGCTTAGTAAACTGGAATCTGTCAATTTGTAAAGTGATTGGCGCAGTGGTTACGGTGCTCACCTCCCACCATGGCGATCCAGGTTCGATTCCAGGCGGGATCAGTGCTTTGGAACGGTGCCGCTGGTCGACGGGTTTTCTCGGGGATCTCCGGTTTCCGCCGCCATTATTCCGGTGCTGCTTCATACTCATCAGCGCTAAAGACATAGACCTCTCACTCACACGTACGAAATTTAAGAGACTTAGCACGAGTTTACACGGAACTTTCTTTGTAGCTGGCTTCACACAACTTATACGGCGACAATGTGTAAATACATTAAAACTTCAGGGATTACTTACATTCAATACGTCATTTAAGCACGGTTACTTCGTGTTATTTTTTCAGTTGGCCTGAAACATACTTTACTTCTCTTTATAGGCACTGAACCAATAATTAAGGGGTATGGAAAGTTACGGTGTCGAGCGAAACACTGGAATATTCAATCTAAACTACGCATCTTTAGAAGTACTTCAATTTCGCAGATTCATCTGGCAGCAACCTAGACTTGACAGTCCTATACACGCACTGGCCACAGTCGATTATTTATTGGCTTATTACCGTACAAGCAGGTAGCAAGCGATAACACTTCGCATTATTACCTTATATACTATTGGCTTGCAGTAGTCAAACGCGTTTCGTAACAGCCGCCAGCAAGTCACAGACATGACAATGAAGTATACGTAATTGACGTTCAACCTGACCTGGAATGTATCTGCGAAATTTACGTACCTTTACTCATCTTATTTGAATGAATTTTTTTTTGCCGAGAATATATTTTATTAGCAAACATCTTTTTATACAGAACTGAACGGTGGCACTCTTTGTTTTCTAGAAAAAAATAAACATTGGTATTTAGAAAAATAAGAGATAGAAACCCCCAAATGAATAAAAATTGAAGACTGTAATTTGTATAATGTATAATACGACAATATCCAGTACTCTATAATAACCGACTTTCAAAAATACTCGTATTTTTATTTTAAAATAATTTTTCTACCAGAAAATCTTTTGCGCGATAGGTTTAGAGACGTATTTTTGAAAGTCGGTTATTATAAAGTCCTGGAAAATCGTTTCGTCACCATGCGCATTTAAAACACTGTTCCTAAGCCCTCCAACATGGATAAAAATGACCTTTTCAGGTTGCTGTACTTGAAAATGTACGAACCGGATGTATATGAAACTCAGACTGCGATGAGGATAGAAGTTTGCTGTAGACTTTCCACCAATACAATAATATGGTCACTGCTTAGTGTCCCATAATAAAAATGGATCAGCGGAATTATTACACGCTATTACAGAGCTTGGCTCGTTGAGGCGATGCGGTATTTGATACCCGCTTCAAGATCGCCCTTATGTCTCTGTCATTTCTGAACCTATAACTCGCAGTTAGTCGACGCCCTTAAGGGCGCGACTACCGTAATTTTCATCACCATTTTTTTAAATTTTTTATTTGCACCAGATATTTTTTTATGTTAGACACAAAATGTGACTAAATTTGGCTCTTATGAAATTTTGCTTTCTGTCATAGTTTTCGCGTAATGGCTTGTTAAAGTCATATTTTGCATGTTTCCGTTTTAAGGACTACACTAAAACCAACTGATATACCGAATCATTGACAAAACTAAAAAAAAAATCACTGTGGATAGACACATCGCAGGCTACACTGTCATGCTCATAAAATAAAGAATAAAAATTATCCGACTTTAAAACAATTATTGAATTTTTTTTACTTTTTGTTGCATTTTTTTTTTTTTTAAATTACAAATAATTTTTATTCTTTATTTCATGAGCATGACAGTGTAGCCTACAATGTCTCTATCCCCAGTAATTTTTTTTTTAGTTTGGAATATCAGTTGGTTTTAGTGTAGTCCTTAAAACGGAAACATGTAAAATATGACTTTACTAAGCCATAGCGCGAAAACTATGAGAGATAAAAAATTTTCATTAGAGCCAAATTTAGTCACATTTTGTGTCTAAAAAAATGAAAAAATATCTGGTACAAATAAAAAATGGTGGTGAAAATTGCGATAGACCGCGCCCTTAAGTTACACACTTCACTGGCCACGCCGTTCCAGATTTATGTTCCCATTTCCCACGTCGCGGTTCTTAATGGTCTTGTTCCTCTGGTCCAGGTCTTGCTGGAAGAACAGGGCGAGCTGAAGGCGCCAGTATTGATGTAGCGAAACTGCAGATGCCTACTGAGCCGAGACAAAGTTCGCACATGCGGTCATGCAAGCGCAAGAGAACTGGATACTGGGTACCCTGGCGTTCACTGGAACCAGTGGCGTGTGATTAGGGACCCATGTTTTTCCCGAAAATAATTTTGTCCCTGTTTGTTTCCGTTCCTTACGTGCACATCTGCAGTTCTGCTTCGTGGTCAGCGATTGGATATTTTACTCTCACGAGTCTTAGGATTCTACCGGCAAATCACAGACATGTGATCTTACAGAAACGTTATTGTAATTGGCCATAGCAGGCCGCGGCCTTAGATCTGGCAACCCTGCCAGGAAGGGTCATTTTAACACTTCTGTTGCTCTCCATAGGCATTGGCTTTGCCTGATTCGTTATTGTGCCCTACATATCGGCGAATCAGGGGAAGCCACAGCCGTTGGCGAGCTAAAAGAAGTGTTAAAATGTCCCTTCCTGGCAGGGTTGCCAGATCTAAGGCCGCGGCCTTCTACTAAAGACGGCAATGAATTGGCTCACACATGACATACTGCTCTTCACATAGACACTCTGCCAATAACCATGAAGCAGGATTGTACACAGTAAAAGAAAATAATACTTTTATAAAAAGTTTTTTTTGGGAACCAGTTTCCAAAAACGTTCTTGGTAACGCTACAAAGACTTTTTGTAAAATTTATAAAAAAATTTGTATTTTTACAAATTTCTTTGTACATTTACAAACATTTATGTAAGTATACAAACAAATGTTGTATATTTACAGCTAATATCTGGTTAAGTTTGCAACACTTTTTTGTAGTGTTACAAAAAAAAATTGGAAACTAGTTTCCAAAAAATTAAATGTTTTGTAAAATTTGTCAGGTCTCCTAGGTTTATTTTGTTTCAAATCGAAACATTTGCTCATTAACGTTTATTTTACTAGTTCGCAAAGGTGTTTACGATATTTGTAACCACTTTAAAAGGTTTTTACATCTTACTTTCATTACTTATTACTTTTATTACGTTCTGATATTAGTTTACAAGATTTACTTTGTAAATGTACACATTTTTTTAGTGTGTAGAAGTGAACTTAAGACACTGAAACTAACTCGGGCAAAATTCATAAAGTTCGTGGCTCGAGTGATAAGCAGTTACAAGGTAAGCTGGTGTTTACTCAGTACAACGAAGGCCTATCTACAAATCGCCGTGTCCACCGTGGACACAGACTAGATAGTAATACAGACGTGAAATGACGTGGCGGCTTATTTGATACGGGCGAACTTCGCCGCTTATTGGCTGCCCTAGGTTGTTGATACCAGCCCCGTGTACGTTTGGCTCCTGCATGTCACTGCAGGTTTCCTGTTGGCCTGGCTGCCGGCTAGCAGGGCAGCAGCTTTCAGCTGATTGGCTGTAGGCATTTCCGCCATGTTGCTGACCAGGGAAGCGATTTTGCCGGCGTGTGTGACTGAGGCCGTGTCCCAACTCGCTGAAAGAGTACTCTCTCGTCCACTCTTGACGTCACAGAGGGTACTTTTCTACTCTCCCAACTCAAAGGGAGAGTGTGAAATAGGAGAGTGAACGAGAGTGAGCGATGATGTTTCCTCGCAGCTCACTCTCGCACCCTCTGTGGCAGCCATATTGCTTTAAGGTTAAACCGTTTTATTTGTGTTTGTTAAGAATTATTTTTACTCATTGTTCGTTATTTTAACCCGCCGCTTGTATTTAATAAATATATTATAGTAGATAATAACAATAACATGTATTAAATATATCGTAGTTCGCAGTGTAGATTATTTATTTATATACTTACAATTACTACCGATAGAATGCAGTGTGCCGAGTGCATAGTGCGAGATTAGACGTCCCAATTCGAATAAAGTGAGCCAGAGTGGCCGAGAGGGAGAGTGGGCAGTGAGAGTGTACACACTCTTGTATTAGGACACAGCCTGAGTTCGCTGTTCTGCTGACTATTTCACTTCTGTATTCCTAACTATTCTGTGGCGGGGTCGTGGCAGCTGACGTGGACGTGTCCAAACTTCGTGGTTATATTCGCCCTCGCTGTTCACAATTGGATGGAGTTATGCAGAACGGAACCAATCCACATAGTAATTTATTTTGAGATAATCATTCCAAGTTTAAGAAGAATGTAAGAAGTATATCCTAGGAAAATAACAAGTATTAAATAAAAACATTTGAATAAAAAGAAGAGGCCAGAAAAAGTGGTTTCTGCAAGGTTTATATGGACACGGTAGACTTTGACCTTGAATATTTCAGCTCCAGTAACTTATGAATTTGTTCCTTTCTGCATAACTTCATCGAATTATCAGGCCCGAAGCTGGTCTGAAGTAGTGATTAATTTAATATTTTGTCCCACTCCTCTTTATTTAAACCTTTTATTTTATCCGAGCCTAATTTCAAGGTTTTTAACGTTATGCCCAGTTACGAATGCCCGCGAAAAATAGACTAACTTCTCTTTTGTCTTAGAACACAACTTCGGACAAACGTTAAGATTTAGCGAATACTTGTCCTGGGATCAAGCTTGTCCTAAGACACAGTAACGTCGGACACTGACATGACGTCACAGAGTCACAGGCGCCAATCAGCGCATTCTTGTCCAGGACACAACTTCGGACATCGCATTTGTGAATGTCAATGTTTTATGCAATAATTGGAAATTGCAAGTTTCACAATGTTTACAAGTAAAAAAAAAAAAAAAATCCTAGCGTTCTTTTGCAAACTGTTTCAGGGACACGATCCAAAGGTCTATATACACGAACCAATACATTGTATAATTAAACATGCACAATCCACTGTAAAAAAAATTCCAAAACCGTTTTGGAGCTTTTTTTTAATCCATAGGCCCCTACACAGTACTAGGCAAATACAATACTTCATCTTGTAAATGGGGCCGCAGTGGCAGAGGAGTCAGACCTCTCGCCTCCCACCGAGGCGATCCGGGTTCGATTCCTGGCGGGGCCTGACCCCGGATTTTCGCATGTGGGAATCGTACCGGACGGCGGGTTTTCTCGGGGATCTTCCGTTTTCCCCGCCCTTTCATTCCGGCACTGCTCCAAACTCACCTCGTGTCACCCCTCACCAGCGCTGAAGATTTGATGTTATAAGCGCTGAGCAAACTCTCTCTCTTTCACACACTTATTATTGGTTCAGAGACTTCCAGGAGGGGTCCATAAGTCAAATGCCAATCCCGAAAAAGATACAAACTGACAGTTGCCGGAATTCTAGCTTGTGCCAAAGTGAAAACGAGTATTCTTCACGTCTTTGGCCATCATATTTCTCATTTCAGGGGCTCTATAACCTAACCGCTGTTTTCTGAAGGTATGTCTACGAACAGAATATGTTGACATGGTAACCAACCAACCACTGAGTCTTGTAATGCATACAGGATGTTGCAAAATTCCATTTCAATATTCTAGGGAAACAATCCTCACGTGTAGACGAACAAAAAGTGTTATATGAACATAGGTCCAAAAACGCACCGTTTCTGCGCTACAGTTGGCAGTACATGACGTATGGTTAATAGCGCGCGGGTAGGATCATGTTGCTGTGGGGCATCATTACAGCAGTACATAACATGTTACTATGCCACACACTACGCCACTAACACACATACAGTAGGAACAACTGTGACACAGCAACATGATCCTGCCTGCAGCGCGCTATCAACCATACGCCATGTATGCCAACTGAAGCGCAGAAACGGTGCGTTTTTGGACCTATGTTCATATAACATAATTTGTTCCTCTACACGTGAGGATTGTTTCCCTAGAATATTGACATGGAATTTTGCAACACCCAGTATTTAGTTACTGCCTGTACATTCTTACCAGCAGCCACGACCCACAACCTTTGACGGACGTCTCCGGTTGACGGCGGTGTTGGGTATTATTATGTAAATACGGGTCTGTTACCAACCGGAGATTAACACAGCGGGGCCGTCGTTCACGCTAGAGCGAGACGGCGCTAGATTCAAAGTAAAATAATTATAAACTGGACATACACGTGCTGTACCCCCGACAGTTGAGGCTGTAACATCACATTGAAAACAAGGCTGTATTTTTCTTGACTAAAGCCCTTCCCATTGATCAAATGATTCTTGAATTTATATTATGTTTATGCCTAACTAGCACTAGGTAAATACGCAATATAGTTCCGATGTATTTTCCTATTTAAATACAACAATACAAAAATAAAAGCAACCGAAATCGACGTAATTGTATTTTATATATCTAATAAACATTGTTTTCATCAAACTGTTTTAGAGTCCTATGAATTCGCAATTTATCTCACACGCGCAAACATCAAGTGATGTGTCCGGAGAGGTTAGACATTTCCCGTCGTTAGATGTTACGAGCGGAAAGATACGAATTGGCGGAAAATAGAACTTTAGCAGGGGTTTTTTTTTTTGAGTGCGTACTTTATTCCAAACCCCCTGTGTGTGTGTGTATATATATATATATATATATATATATATATATATATATATATATATATATATATATACACACACACACACATAAAACCGTAAAGTCGAAATTTTGACATTTACGACTCATTACGCAAAAACTATGAGAGATACAACAATTTTCTAAGAGAAAGATTTAGTCAAAATTTATGTCTAAAATAAGAAAAAAATATCTGGTACAAATATAAAACAAAAAATGATGTTGAAAACTGAGGTGAACCGCGTGTCCTTAAGGGCGCCGTCTACTAGAATCGTGAAGAGGCGCGCAGACCTTTAACAATCCTGATTTCATTCGAAAACCATTCAACATGTTGTCACGCGGTTAGGCTACGAAAAGCATTTAAGGATCTTAGTGCAGGTCTATAATATTGCCATTAACTGTTATCGTTCCTAACAAGTATTTTTTGAGTGTGAAAGTGACCGAATCGGGACTTTTAACGCTGATTTTTTATGTAAGAGTAATATAGACCTGTAGAGCGACTATTTCCCTTTCGTCGCGTAAGATTACATGATAGTGTTGTCGCTGAAAGTCCCATAGTACCAACGGTTCAGCGGGAACCTTGCACGCTAGTTCAGGGCTTGGGTCGTTGAGGCGACGTGACATGTAATGCGCGCTTCAAGGTCGACCTTACTGCTACGTCGCTTTTGAGCCTCTCGCGCGCGGGTAGACGGCGCCCTTAATCACTAGCAATTTAGGGCATTATAGATAGCAGATTGTAAATATTACCACATTTACTATGTGAAACTCAAACTACTGCAAATGTATTTTAAACACGCAAAAACTTCGTTCAATAGCGCGGGAAAATGCGTTGCCGTATACGTAATATTTACATCAAAACACTGTTACAACATGGCGGACATCACTAACCAATCAGCGCCCGAGTTCGCTGACATGAAAGCAGCAGGCACGCTAGCCTGCTTCTGATGGCCTTGTTTATTCTGTGGTAACGTGGGTAGGACAAAATTTCATCTTCACGTGAACAAACTGTAAGCAGACGCGTTAAGTCACGTGAGCAGATTCTCGGTGTACTTGTGGTTATCCCGTGGCTGTTAGTAGACGAAAGTCGCCACTTGATGGGGCCGCGGTGGCCTCACACCAAGGAGATCCGGGTTCGATTTCCGGCGGAGTCGGTCCCCGGATTTTCACATGTGGGAATCGTGTCGGACGATGCCGCTGGTTGGCGGGTTTTCTCGGGGATCTCCCGTTTCCCCCACACCCTCTCAGACGCTCTCACGACTACTCTGCGCCGAAAAATTCGAAATTTTATAGCTATGACAAACACTGTCCAACTCTGACACACTACATTGACAGTTTTTATACCAGAACTACACAAAAAATATAAAATAATGAGCAAGAAAGGTATCAAACCTTTCAGTGTCTAGTTTATTTACACTGATTGCAAAAAAAAAATATTTAAAGTTTTTAGACATATTAAACACTAAATACATACTTTCAGGCAGTTAAATCAGTAATCTTAAAAAATCAATTTTTGAAAAAAAAAAAATACTTTCTCAACTTTTTATAAATCGAGATGTCTCGGGCAATTGTCTTAAATACTGTTGCGTGCCATGTACCTGGAGGCCAGTGGTCGGCGGCTGTTTCGTAACACCTTGAGAGATGGCCGATGATTCAAAGCCCGGGTGGCTCATAGTGGGAATCCCGCCGAAACTACGTCATAGATACCTGTCCCAACTGCGTCTTAACCCTTCGAGGGCGGCCGACGTGACTACAAGCACATCCGAAACATGATGAAATATCTATTTTTAGACCCCTGTAATGCGGGGAACACCCGACTGTCTGGGCGAGTATAAAAGCACA
>PNEQ01113930.1:0-14192 GCA_003012365.1 Medauroidea extradentata
AATTTTGTGTTTTGAAACATTTTTTTAAAATACTCAACATCGCGGAATATGAAATTTAAACTTATATATAAAACAAACCATCTTTATTCTCGTATGGTAAAAAAAATCAATCGTGTATCATTAATACTTTAGTTAATAAACGATTGCGAATTGTTATGTGTTTTTGAAGTTTTGAGGTAGGGTCCACAGAACCCTTAAGGGTGTTCAAGTGCGATAAAATCATGATTTTATATTTTTATAAAATAGTGTTAGTTTTGTAGACGATACTTTCGAGTACAGTTTCCTGTTACAAAATAATTTTAGTTTTCATAGTTTTCTCATAACGGTGCGTCAAAGTGAAAACTTGCTTGTTAAGCTGTCATGCAAATAGTGAAAACTCATTGATCTATTTAAATGAAATAATTTACTGTGAACTAACATCCCATGAGGCCTGCAATGAAACATTTTAAAAACCCACAACGTAATATTTGGAATTTTTTAAAAAGATCGTAGGAGTACGGAAAAAATAGCAATTTCAATATATTTTTTTAATTATAAAAATAGTTCACGTACGTATGTCCATTGGTTTTCACTATTTGCATGGCAGCAGAACATACAAATTTTGACTTTGACGCACCGTTTTGAGGAAACTATGAGAGCTAAAATTGTTTTGTAAGAGGAAACTGCACTCAATTAACACTATTTAATAAAAATATAAAATTACGATTTTATCGCACTTGAACACCCTTAACGCTCCCGAGCCACGAGTCTCTATTGTCCTTGGACGTTCGCACAGGTCAACGTGAAGGAGGGTGTGGTGGAAGGTCGGGTGTGACTGGAAGGGTGTCACCTTCTCTTCTGCGGATGCAAGGACAACTCCGGACCACTTTGCTGCAGCAGCATCAGATAACTGGGGCTCTCTTGTTCTCGTCGTAGCTCGTGGAGGTCGCACGCCGCAGGGTGTACGCCCCTCTTGTCGAGGATACTCGCATGTAACTGCGTGGGCGCTTCTTCCCGGGGACTTTCTCGGCCGCGGGGCGCAGGTACCAGCTTATATAGCTCTAGCTGCGTGTTCGCAAGGGAAGTCCTCGACTGGCGCATGGACGGCGTTACAGCATGTCACGCCTATTATTTTTTACACGAAGTCACTCAACTTATTCATATTATGTTTAACTCCGAAAAGTACACACACTTTAAATTATGCTTCTATGTTTTCAAAAATTCAACACACTTGTTAGAAACATGATTTTCTAGCCTCTCAAAATGGCTAATGGTAAAAATTATTTTCAAATAAAATGCGAGAATTTTTTTTAATTCGGTTAAAATAGAGGCCTAAATATTATCAAATCACAAATTATTAAAATGACAAATTAATTTTTTTTATACATTTTGTGGTTTCAATTCCTTATTATTCTAAAATCAGGTTTTAACTTTTTACTCGATAATAAAGCATACTAGGGCATAAATAAACGTCCGCTGTTAAAATACCTGCTCCGCAAAAAATTCTCATCGATTTTTTATGAGTACAGATTTGACTGCCGATTGGGTATTCCAGTCGTCGCTCGACATCGTATCCCTTAAGATTCCAATAAAACCCTGATGTAGTACTAATTGTTGGTTTATAAGACAAGATATTTGTTTTACAGTATGCTCTAGAAAAAAGTTTGTAAATTTGCCACACGTGCGTATAGGAGCGCTAAGAAAGTAGGTACGGTAGAATTGTTTCCCAGACATCCATGGTAGCATTTCTAAACCTTTTATAAAACAATCGAACGTATAGTAAAGACTTGTATTGTAACAATTGAAAAAGTTTGCATATTTACAAGGCGTAAGTATGGTAAGTGCCCCATACTGTGTTTAGGTTTACTTATTCCGAAACAATTTAAGAAGTTTTTTTCTGTTCTTCAACATATTTGCACTAAATTTTCTTTAAGTGTTAAATATCGGGACCTGAATTCCGAACCATGCTCCAAACTGTAGGAAATATCAGTAAAAGGACATTATATCTTTCGTGTGCATATATATCTATATAGAACTGGTTACTAATCAAAATACAACAATTTGAATGTGATTAGTAACATATTTCGTATAGAAATAAATGCTCACAATGAAGGTACCCTTTTGTGCTAATTCTTAGATGTTGGAGTTAGTACGGTTTGGAATTCACGTTCCCAATTTAATTAGTAAAAAATTATAACTAAAGAGTAAATTGATTTTATTTATCACTGTTCACAAATCACATTTAACAAGTAATGTAAATGTTGCACAAAAGCAAATATTTTTATACATGTACCCAGATATGACGGTATATCAAGAAAATTTTTTGTGGCATCGTACCCTTGAAAACACCGTAGGTTCTTGCAACATGTGTGATTGGGTGATATACATCAGACACAGCGTAGCTGTCTGCAGACCAATAATAGGCAGCAAATATTACAATAGCGGTATTCTTATTGGCTCAGTCAAATAGGGTAACAGCTACGCGTACAAGAGAATGCCAGTAATATTTTCATAAGCTGAACGTGCGTTGAAACCCAGCAAACAGTCAAGTATTCCCGTGATAAACCATCATCTATACATACTATAAAACAAATATTACAACTTGAAAATCAAGTATATGTACACCAGGGGTATAGTATAATCGTAAAATACAGATATACGACTGATGAGTAGAGATTATGGTATATCGCGAAAATATTTTGCGTCAACATAGCCTTGAAAACACTGACACAACGTAGCTGTCTGCAGACCAATAACATGCATTAAATATTAAAATAGCGGCGTTCTTATTGGCTCAGTCAAATAGGGCAGTAGCTCCACGTACAAGGAAAATCAGTAATCTTTTGATAAGTTGAACGTATGTTGAAGCCTAGCAAATAGTCAAGTTTTTCCGCGATAAACCATCATCTCTACTGATGAGTGATGGCGTGTGCACAGTGCTAGACGGGCCAGGCCGGACGGCGCCATTTAACATTCAGCGAGCTGTCGTGCCTCTTACTTACTAACGACTAGATCGTGACAGTTTCTATTGTGGCACGAGAGAACTGCGCAGCACTGACAGCTGGGAGGACGAGTGCAGCTCAGCACTACGCCGTCACTGGAGCATTCATATGTAAAGTAGGCTCTCGGTGAGTGGCCCGGCCTGGCGGCGCAGCATCCGTTGTACCGGCCTCTCAAGGTCTTCTAGCCCCGCATGCAGATGATGAGACTCCACCTTCCTTAATGGCGCGGCTACAGCAATTTTCATCACCATGTTTTTATTATAGATTTGTACCAGATTTTTTCCCCTTGTTTTAGACACAATGTGACTAAATTTTGCTCTTATGAAATTAACTATCTCTCATAGTTTTTGCGTAATGGCGTGTTAAAATAAAAAAATTGTGTGTTTCTGTTTTAAGGACGACATTATAACCAACTCACATATGAAACTGAAAAAAAAAAATCATAGTGAGTAATTATGTTATAGTTATAGTTCACGCTACAAAATAAAGTATTTTTGTAATTAAATAAGAATTGTGAAACTAAAAATAAAAAGTTAAAAATTCAATATTTTTTTAAAAATGCAATACCGTTTTATTTTGTAGTTTAATGTAGGTTAACTTGTAGCCGACAACATCATTATTCAGACTGAATTTTTTTTTATACGTAAGTTGGTTCTAGTGTCGTCCTTAAAACGGAAACATGCAAATTTTTGCTTAAACGAGCCACTACGCAAAAGCAATGAGCAATAAAACAAATTCAGACGAGAAAAATGTAGTCACTTTTGTGTTTAAATCAAGAAAAAAAAATATCTCGCATAAACATAAAAATAAAAATATGGTGATTGAATATTGCTGTAGAACGTGCCCTTACGAGCCGTGAGATTTTCTGAATTTCTTCCAAATTAAAATTTTGTCAACATGTAACTGAAATTATTTCAAAAGGGACGGTAGCTAATTATTTTACCTTTCATTACGTATATTGTATACGAAAAATTTAAGCCTAACTAAGAAATAATTAGGTTTATTTAAATTTTAATATAAAAATTATCTCTCGCCAAATAAAAAACGTCAAATAACTCCCAGTACCGATTTCATCCAATAATACGCAGTAGTAAAATGTAATGTTTATGTAACTAAACATAGTCGGTTATTCGTCGCATCCTTCATTTATTAATCGAAAATGAATATTACCAAAGGAGGTGACGCAGCCTCTTATGAGGACGTGGTAGATAAATAAACGCTAAGTTCTACAATTCAGATATACCTTTTTGAAAGTCAATATAGAAAAACTACAAGTTTTTTGCCAAATTTATTAGCAAACATTTTCCCAGAATGATGCATTATTTAAGCATCATCTCTTGCGTCGCAATTATATTATACGAGATTTCGGCGTCAGAGATCGTTCTTAAGATAAACGTTAGTCGAAAACAAGTTTTGCTCATAAAGTTTGCAAAATCTTTTGTCTAGGATTGCAGTTTTGAAGTGATGCTTTCAGCGCTGAATATTATACCATGCTCTCTTAACGAGCGTTCCTAGTTAATAAATTAGCATCATTTCTGGATGATTTGTTTATTATAATTTCTCAAAGACTAATATACCTACGGTAGTAAAAATTTTTGAAACAAATACAAAAGTCGTATCTTTGTTACTAGAGTCAAAGTTTTAATAGTACGATTGCTAAAAATTTACGATTCCAGCGAAGTATTGTAATATAGCTCCATTCTTTTATAATTCATGTTCTTCTGTTAAACGAAAAATTTACGTTTAGTAAGTAACCCAGGTGCACCATTTCACCATTTGTGAATATATATATATATATATATATATATATATATATATATATATATATATATATATATATATATATATATATACATATATATGTATGTGTGTATATATATGTGTGTGTGCGTGCGTGTATGTATTAAAACCTTCTAGTAACTTATTTGGTTGTGAGAAAAGTGACTAAATTCTCAGCGTGATACCTTATTTTCTGTCTCTTTTTTGTCTTCTACACTCACAGATACTCCTCTCAGGTCAATGTCTACCTTGGCTTCCACCCTCAGTGTGACTTCTATACGAGAACACTACCAGCTGTTGCTACAAGTGTACGTCCTTCAGTCGCTTGATTAAGTCTCTGCAATGTAGGGACGCTCCTTAAGTCTATTATCCATCATTTCTACTGCTCTCGTGATAATTGTTTTCTTTTCATCCTTGAGCGAGAGCAGATATCGAATATCTGGTGCACAGTTTGAAAATTGTCTTTACGGGGATGTAGTCTAATTTTTTTTTTAGACAAAAATATATCTTTGATGGGCGGTAAGAACGCCGTATGTCATAAAAAAAAATATGATGAGACTTATACTCTACTTGCTGCTAACTATAGATGCGGTAAAAAAGAATGAAGCTACATGTTTATGTAATGAGATTTGTGCCCTATTAAACACCTGCTAAATGCTGCGAAAACAGCACAAGTCTCAAGTAGCTAAAATTAGACTTATGCCCTTCTTACCGTAAACTATAGATATTATACCGATGAAAATTACTTCAATTCCATAGTAAGTTGAATCCATTGTGTATTTTGTCTAGAAAAATAAGTTAACATCGTATGTACTGTTCTTAATAAAACTGCGCAACTGTTTACCGATACGTGTTCTCGTTTAGGATTAAAAAAGTAAACACCGTAACAGCAGTAGAAATTATAGTTCATGGCCTTAAAGCTGTGGTTTAGATAATTAAAACGCTGAAAACTCTAACTGAAATCCACACGATTTTGAAAGTCAGTATGGAAAAACTTCAAAACAACAATCCTAGATAATGATGTTTGCCAACTTCACGAACAATCGTTTACCCAGAATGATGCATTTGTTAAGTGTAATCTCTTGCGTTGCAATTAAATGCACGATATTTCATTGTCAGAGATTGTTTTTCAGAAATACGTTACTCGAGAAAAAATTTGCAAAAACTTTTGTCTGAAATTGTTTTTTTTTTTTTTTTTTTTTTTTTTGCAGTTCGGCTTCGAGAGACCTACAATTTTAAACTGATGATTTTATCGCTGAATTATGTTATATTGTTTTATATTATATTATATTATTATATTTGTATGGAACAGTGGTAATTTTGTAGACGTTACTTAGTAGGAGGTCGTTATGCTCTTATAAAAAATATCTCAGCCAGTTTTCCCATAGTGGCATATCAAAGTAAACATTTGATTGTTCTTAGATCATAAACCCTCCGAAAACCAATCAACATAATGAAACGGAATAGTTCATAGTGAAGGCAAATGTCACGAGCTGGGGTTTTATGTATATGAAAACGCAATACAAAATATTTTTGTATTTACAAAAAAAAATTTTAAAAGTACGGTACCAAAAATATTTCCAAATTTCGGAATACTACCCGATAACCTCTCGTGCAGAGATTAACGGATGTTACAATTATTTTAGAAAAAAAGCGGGAATATATTTTAAAGACGGTTATTATTTAGCTATGGATATTCACGACTTCGGCCGTCCTGATTTCGGTCAACCATTTTTTCCTGAAATGTTCTTGCTAGGGCTCCCTGCAAAATTAATTTGTTTAAGTGCTTTTTATATTTGTACGAGATATGGTTTGTTTTATAGACATATAGTGATACTATTATTTACGGTAATGAAAATTTTCTAGTTTTCATAGTTAGTGTTTAATGACAGGTCAAAGCCCAAATTAAAAAAAAAACGGTTTCATACAAGAAAGGCAAAAAAATCAACTGACTGACAGAAATTAAATAATTCACAGTGAAGAAAAATGTCACGAACAACGTCAAGACATGTGCAGAAACCATACTAATTATATTTTGTATTTAAAAAAAATGCTGAAATAACAAAATTTCAATATACTATTATTATTTTTTAATACAAATAATTCCAATGCGGGGTTGTGCACATATCTTCACCTACCCCGCGACACTGTTCTTCACTGCGAATTGTTTAATTTCTATAAGTCAGTTGGTTTTCTTTTATTATATAAAACCATTTTATGTAAATTCGGAGTGTGACGCGCCATTACTTTATTAGAAAAGGTATGGATAATTGTCATTACTGTAAAGTCAAATTCAACGTCACCATTTCGAATGTCCTCGCTATCGACCAGACGTATAACCCGCACTGTAAAAAACATTCCTACATAGTATGGGTAACTTTTCATCCCTACACCTACATCATATTGGACAATTGCTATGCTTCAGCTTGTAAACACATAAACTCTTGAGCATTTATACTATACAAAGTATCGTAGCACCAGTCAGGGCCAGCTCTGAGCATTAAAGCATATCCTAGATAACTCCGGATAATGGTGAAGCATTATAAAAAAAGAGTTTTGAGGATCATGAGAGTGATTATTATTATTATTTCTGTCATCATATACACATTTATCAATAATAGGGTAATGCATAAATGTATTTTAAAAATTTGCATTTTTTTTTGCCATTTACTCATAAATTAACAAGACACTGAAGGGGTTAATCAGGTAGGTGCGAAGTCTTTAGGATGGCGTCCTTCCCCCGTTTTTTTACCATTATTATTCCTTGATACGTAACAAACTATAAAAAAAATCTTACAGTCATTTACATTACAGCTGGAGCCACGATTTAGTATCGGAAATATTTTTAACACCGTTTTT
The DNA here is from genome assembly GCA_003012365.1 of Medauroidea extradentata. Classification (NCBI taxonomy): domain Eukaryota; kingdom Metazoa; phylum Arthropoda; class Insecta; order Phasmatodea; family Phasmatidae; genus Medauroidea; species Medauroidea extradentata. Next base: position 7,620 of record PNEQ01113930.1, read on the forward strand.
ATTCAATGCCTTACTTATACATCGGCAGCTGTACTTCGTGATTATTGGCAGCGTGTCTTTGCTCAGACACGTCTCTGATTAGACTGCACCAATCAGAATAAGGTTATCGTGACACCATATCGGCCTGTGATTTTCCAGTATAAGTCCAAGACAAGCCACAGTTAAAACAGCCAATCACCGACCACAAAGCCGAGCTGCAAATGTTCACGTAAGGAATTGAAACCAAATTGTACAAAAAAAAAATTTCGTAGTCCTAATTATAGCGACTGGAGGTTCTTTACACTGATTATTTAATGCACGATTGTCTAACAAATAAAATATGTGATTTGCGAATGTTTGCCCCCCTCCCTCCCCACCAAACTGGTTCGCTCGCACCATTCGAACCTCTCTCGAGCCGGCCCTGGCATCAGCATATTATACATTAGTATTTTCCTAAATTGCTTGCATAGGACCGCTAGTCTACCGTTCATATACGGGAAATAATTTGGCCGCACAAACTTAATAAACACTCGTGTACATCAGTGAGGTAAATTTACAAATGCTTTTTGCAGAGGTAACTCACGTTTATTTTCAGCAAGTAGTTTTTTAGTTTAATAGTAGTTTTTTCTAGAGATCAGACTGACACACAAAAGCGCTACGAACCATTATAAAACAAATGTGCATGGTACACATACACATTAAACTTCTCTTTTATTTCTCGCCTTTGTACATGAATATGAGTTGACGAGTTCTCTTGCATCGGCTAAATACGGAAAGCAGCCGAGCTTCGACTTGTCAGTAAGACTAACATAGTTTAATATACGACATACTTGTTAATAGACAATTTTAAGTGTGCTTAGCAGCTTACTGTATGCAAAAACAAAAATTATTTTGTGGCAGTGACAAAATACTGAGATAGTTAAATATGTTTGTGCTCGCCATTTAAACATGTTCATTCCACACAAAAAAAAAAAAAGTTACCAGTATAATTGATGAGTCTACTTTCCTCAAAGTGGGTGCAAATTAACCCTGAAAATTAAAATCTTTACGTAATCTAGGAATATTAAATGATAAAATTGATTTAATCGTATGATAGACGACATATACTCAAAATAAGTCAGCATGCTAAGCAATATGCGAGTAACCAGTTTTATAAATTTGTGAAAAATTTTTCTGGGTGTCTTTCTATTATAAAGATAAAAAAATATATAGCCGCCGTTTTAAAAATATTACAGAATGATGAACGAAATATACAAAAGTCAAGTCAGGTTTGTAAGCAGTATACGTGTACCAAGTCTGCTGAAACGCTGAAAAAAATATATCCATAGATAGATATTACTATGATAAAAAATATAAAGATGGTTGCCATTTTGAAAATATGCGCACATGATAAACGAATTACACAATATTAAAGACAGATTTTATGTAGTATACGTATACAAAGTTTGGTGAAGTTCTGAAAAATATTTCATAAAATATTTAATACTGTGTTAACAATACAAAAATGATTTTGCCAATGTAATAGCCAAACAAATTCAAAATTACAGTACAGCCAATCTGTATTTGTGTGAACCTTCATGAACTTGAGTATAGCTACCACTTTCACGGATGCTCTATCGTAATAGTTACATTGCGGATAATATTACCAGTCGGCTAAAGTTGTAATTTATTCTAACATAACATAGTAACGTTGATTCATAGCTTACGGTAACAAACGGGAGAATCGATAACGTTCGAAAATCGTCCTAGAAACGTTAGCACGTGGCCAACTGTTTGAAGGACCCAGAAGTTGGCAAATACGTATAGACGTTCAGGTTTAATGGTCTTCTGTGTTTACCTCGTTTCGTTGGCATTCTGTCAAGCGTGAATTTTAACTGTGCCGCGCTAGTGATGCACGCTTTCGTGTCTTATGATTAATTTTTTTTTGTGTTGAACATATGCACAATTGCTGACTGGTTTTACAAAGACGTATACACACGTTAATTAAAAATAAATTATCACACTCAGTGGCCATAGTTACGATGGCATCGTCTGATACAAACTTTGGCTGCACACCAAAGAAGAAATCGACAGATTTAAGCCACAGTGCTACGAACACAAACCTTCTGCTTTGGTCCTTCTGGTTCTAATTTGTCTTCGCCAAGACGGTGCCAGTCGATAGCTGAACATATAAAATACTATGCTCGTGGGTCTCAGATGAGAGTTTATCTTGTTTTGCGTCACGGATTTTCAAGCTCAAGAATTCAAAGGCCATCGTCTTACGTTCGTAGCAAGTTGGTATCGTAACTTCAAGTCGTTGCATATAATGGATTATGTTGGTCGTGTTGTTGTTTATTTTGCCATATACATGCTATATTCCGTCCATAAAACAATTCAGCAGCAAAAAGAGACCAAACGCACTTCAAAGTTCTAAACACTATAAAAAGAGGATTTTGAAGTCTATAACTCATGAAAAGTCGTCATCACGTAGGCAAGCTGTCCTGAGTTAATAAGCAAATTAAAGAAAGCACTCTTAGAGAAAACCGTTATCAGAACGGCGATTAACTCGGAAAAAATTGCGCCTGACTGTAGTTATAATTTGTAGTAATGTCTTTCTCTGTACGGCCTGGCCATGAAAGGGCGGTTGAACAGGAAGGCAGTTTGATAGAGCTTTTGAAACGAAGCAGTATTGACATACCTAAACTGCAAGATCGTTGGAAAATGACACATCCGGAAACACAAAAGGAATGTTTGAGATCTTTAGACCTAAAATATTTTGTGCACTGTGTAACGAAATCAAATGCACTGACCCTTTCATGTATTGACATATCCTACATAATGATACACAGGATGTATCAGTATTTGGACCGAACGTGTTTGTGTAAGAAGGGCGGATAACATTTCGGGCGCAAGTAAGCTGTATGGGATTTTACCAGACATCATAAACTACTGGTGAAGTAATATCGTCCTTACACGTGACAGTCTGATGAAATTATAATCTCCTCTAGCTTGTTTTCGTAGCCAGACTTATAATGGATCTGGAATTATGAGTGGTCCACAGAAATATGTCCAGACACTTATCTAAGAGAATCAACCATTGGCGCCGTCTGTACACAGTAAAAAAAATTTTACATTTACAAGGAAAATCTTGTAAACTAATATCATCAGAACATTATCAGTCAGGTAATAAATGTGAGATGTCCGAAACTTTTTAAAGTGGTTATAAATATTGTGAACACTTTTAGGAACTAGTAAAATAAGGGGTAATGAGTAAAATTTTCAATTTGAAACAAAATGAACATTGAAGACCATACAAATTTTATAAAACATTTCGTAATTTAAAAAAAAAATTTGGGAGACTAATTTAAAAAAAAAAAATGTGTAACCCTACAAACAGTTGTTGTAAAGTGAACCAAATATAAGCAGTAAATATACAAAATTTGTCTGTAGATTTACAGATATGTTTTTAATACACAAAGAAATTTGTAAAAGTACAAGTTTTTTTCTAAATATTACAAAACATTTTTGTAGCTATACAAAACAATTTTTTGGAAACAGGTTTCCAAAAAACCTTTTTGTAAAAGTACAAAAAATTTTTTACTGTGTACGCGGTGGTTCATACTGTATTATTCATAGTTGTGATGGAGATCTGTGGAGCATCAAAAACACTAAAAAGTTTACTTGTTTAGGGCCACGAAGTAGGTAAAATGTTCAATAGATCAGTTAAAGTAAAATCAATATTTGGTCACATGTTTGAGCGATCTGAAGATTAACTTGTACAAAACATTGGTGCTAAAATCGACATTGTGTCCTACTCGTTGGATATGCAGGAAAAGCAGATAGTTAAGATCGTTAGCCAACATGCTCTGCTCTTGAGGATTTCCGAAGAATTATCTTCTCAAAAACTGAGGGAAGTGAACTTCTGCATACATTCCAATTCATGACAGCTTATTTAAGATTAATTTTAGTAAGAAAGGTTGCTAAACGAAATCCGGCTCACCCGGTGCGGTATATTTTCTACCACAAGACCGTAAGACACTGAAAAGGCTTGTAGTGGTGTTGCAGATCACTCGTCTGCTTGTCTGGCTCTTTAAGTGGTGACCTCATCTTTTTATTGGTGAAAATTTTTAAGCATAGTCCATTACATGTTTGTAGAGTAAATTCACACGAATCCCGTGAGTAGTTGTTCAGGGAATAACAGATTGAAAACCCTGTATTTAGCTATTTTGAGGTGCTTCGAAATGATTTATCCAGTTGACATGACGTTTCGAAACTACCTTTCCGTCGTCGTTTGAAGTGTTTTTTGTTCATTGACACAATGGGTAAAAATGGAATAGTTTCGCTGAAAACGTATCATATTTACGAAAAAAACGTTGAAACGTATTTTAAGCACGTGTTATACGGCACCCTTAAGAGTGCGTGGTAGATAAATAAAAACACTGAAAACATCAATTGATTTATACTCTTTTTCGAAGCCAATATGGGTGAAATACTCAATGGGAATCCTAGATAATGGTACTTGCCAACTTTATGAGTAAATATTTATCCAGAATTACTTATTCGTTATGTGTGATCTCTTGCGCCGCAGATAAATGCACGAGGTTCCGGCGTCAGAGATTGTGCCTCAGAAGTTCGTAACACTGGAAACAATTTTGTTTAAAACGTTGCCTAAAACTATTGTCTAGGATTGCCGTTGTTTATTTTTTGCAAATTGGCTTCAAGAAACCTACAGTTATAGATTACTGCTTTTAGCGTTGAATTATATACCACGCCCTCTTAAGGAGCCTCCCTAGAGAGTCTGCGTTTGTGACTGTGAGGCAGGAGCGGTAAGGTTGCCGTTGACCGACGTATATAGTGCAATATCGCCCCTAGCAAGCCACTCAGCTGGCATGCAGTGCTTCACTATTATCATTTTTCCTTCGAGACTTCAAACAGCAACAACATTGTTTTATTTATAGGCAGTATAGTTGAAAGGCTAACGCATGTTTCTATGACCGTATTTTTCGAATACGGGTGTTATTTTTCCAGATACGGCAGACTGAAAATCCATTTCTGGCCATTTTGAGGAGCCCGGAAATGATGTTTCTAACAAATGTGCCGAATTTTTTAAACTATAACTACATAATTTGAAGTGTGAATTATTTTCGTAGGTGTACAAAAATAATGCGCGTTTTATTGTTCCGTCACAAAAAGAATAGCCGTAACTCTGTGCAATGCATTTGAAGTGCAGGTAGCGAAGCCCCTTAAGAGAGCGTGGTACATAATTCAACGCAAAAAGAATTAATCTATAACTGTAGGTTTCTTGAAGCCAATTTGCGAAAATTAAACAATAGCAATCCTAGACAATTTTCAACCAACGTTTTAAATTGAATTGTTTCCAGTGTTACGAACTTCTGAGGCACAATCTATGACGCCGGAACCCCGTGCATTTAACTGCGGCACAAAATATCACGCGTAACGAATTAGTAATTCTGGATAAATATTTACTCATAAAGTTGGCAAATACCATTATCTAGGATTGTCGTTGAGTATTTTATCCACACTGGCTTCGAAAAAAAATGTACAAATCAATTAATGTTTTCAGCGTTTATTTATCTACCACACACTCTTAAGAGTTTGATTGTGGGTTGTGGAGGGGGAACACTGCTGAAGGTCGCGAGTTCCCGTCCAGAGCGAGGGAACGACCGCAGAAAGAGCCGGTACTTTGAGAGCGTGTTGCAACGCTTACATAAGCCATCAACATTCGCCGCCGTGGCTGAAGTAAAACGAATAAAAGGAAGAGTTTGCACGATACCTTGCTGTTCCCACCATTCTCCCCTCTCCTCCTTCACCCATCTCGCCTGCTCTTGGGCTGTTGAATTGTAACCACAGTGTTGCATCAGATTCTGGACTCGTTCTCCACAACTCCTGCACACCTACTCGGAAATGAAAGGAAATAGCCTTTGCAGCGTGATTGAAATCCGCTATTATTCACTTAACTCGTTTTTTTTTTCGAAAGCTCGATCGTGTTCGCTTTGTATTGGTTTGCAAGAATAAATAAACAGACACCTCAGACAGTTAATATGGACTCTCGGGTGGACGTATTTTGTGAGTCCCATGATTAAGGTCATGGGTTAATATTTAAGGAAAATTTTCGCGAGTTAAATTTTTAAAATTCTGAAAGGGAGCAGATATTGTAAAACCGGTACATACACAGTAAAGGAAATTTTGTGCTTTTACGAAAAGGTTTTTGGAAACCTGTTTCCAAAAAAGTTTTTGTAAAACAATAAAAATGTTTTGTAAAATTTACAAAAAACTTGTAGTTTTACAAATTTCTTTGTATATTTACAAACGTAATTGTAAGCCTACAAACAAATTTTGTTTATTTAAAGCAAATATCTAGTTCACTTTTGCTGCAATTTTTATTTTCAAAACTGGTGTAACATATGACCAAATTTAAGCCCCGTTATACTATTTTATCACGTCAGATGTGTTCATTGTAATTTAATTTTACGAGTATTCTATTTTCTGTGTTTTATCTGTTAAATTTATTTTATTTTTGAGATGGCTGACATAGGTTAACTATTTTTGTTTAGTGCAATAAGATTACTAAGAGAAAGGCTTAGTTCAGAAAGT
>PNEQ01113931.1:0-12292 GCA_003012365.1 Medauroidea extradentata
CAATTTTGTGTTTTGAAACATTTTTTTAAAATACTCAACATCGCGGAATATGAAATTTAAACTTATATATAAAACAAACCATCTTTATTCTCGTACGGTAAAAAAAATAAATTGTGTATCATTAATACTTTAGTTAATAAACGATTGCGAATTGTTATGTGTTTTTGAAGTTTTGAGGTAGGGTCCACAGAACCCTTAAAGGTCGCCCTAAGTCTCCGTTGTTTCTGAGACGCTAACGCGCAGGTGGGTGGTGCCCTTATCTAAGGGTGCTCTGTACCAAAAATTTCGTAACTTTATAACTGTACGAAACACTGGCCAGCTGACACATTACATTAACAGCAATTTTCCATACATTAAATATTTTTCCGTGCCATTTTTTTTCTTTTTTATCGTACAATAGCATGTTAAAGTGGCAATTTGACTATTTACGCTACTTACAGAAAGTAAAAACTAATCAAACGATACTAAAGAAATAATTTAAAGTAAAAGTAAATGTATTAAACTACAGAATGACACCTTTATAATTTCATTTAAAAACTGTTTCTATTTTATTTAAATAATTCTTGACTGTATCTAAATTTTTGCATATATTTGAGCACCTGTATTTTTTAAAAATAATGTTTACTAAAAAGGGTGGCCGCTGTAAAATATGCTTTAATGGGTAGTGGTGAACCTGAAATGGGTATATACATGTGTAACGTATTCCCAAGCAGACATCATTCATATGCAATGAGCAGTCCTCTAATAATCTGATAACTGCCTAACTTCTGCACAACGCTCTACGGCCTGGGCAGACGGCCACCTTAATTACTGTGTTACAGTATTCACTGTTCGAATTTGTCATTACAGTACAATAATATCGTTTGTTTGAAATATGGTCTGTCAATGTATGAGAGAAAAACTGTCGTTGGAAGTAAGGGGCGACCTGCTTAAAGGCGCCGTCTACCCGCGCGTGAGAGGCTCAAAAGCGACGGAGCAGTAAGGTCGACCTTGAAGCGCACAACAAATGCCGCGTCGCCTCCACGAGCCAAGCGCTGAACTAGGGTGCAAGGTTCCCGCTGAACGGGGTTTACTATGGGACATTAAGCGGTGACCATATAATTTTATTGGTGGAAAGTCTGCAACTAAGTTCATTGCAGGTCGCAATCTGAGGTTCACATACATCCGGTTAGTACATTTTGAAGTACGACAGTCTGAAAAGGCCGTTTTTAGTCATGTTGGAGGACTTAGAAACAGTGCTTCAATGAGCGAGGCGTCTTAACAATGAGGTTCCGACGTTGTCTGGAGTTTGTTTTCTTTTCGTACGTTGGCACAATGGGCACACGTGGAATATTTTCGTAGAAAAAACCTGTTTACGAACACACTGCAACGCATTTGAAGCGTGCGGTAGGCGGCCGCCTTAAATTCTATTTTTTTTTCCTCTTCGCTTTTCTTTAATCCCTAAAAAAATATTTGAGCAACGCGTCAGTGAAAAAAAAAAAATATAATAATAATTCGGGTACTACATTTGGCCTCGCTAGGCATAACCTCTCGACATGAATTACAACATATCTGAGTGTATGTTAAAAATTCCAATTTAGGAGCAGGAATGTCAGTGAAACGTTCAACCCTGTAACGCAGGAATGTAAAAAAAAAAAAAAAAAAAAAAAAATCAGAATTCTTTTGTAAAGGAAAAAAATGGAAGTGAGGTGCATAAGTGACTCGCGGAGGAAATATTGGAATGCAGTATCAACGTTCATGACAAGATACCTTACAGAAGTCCATGGCGTGTTCCCGACAGCGAGTGGCAGTCGATAAGGACGGGACATTACAGACCTTCTTATCACGACAGCGCCTTACGTCACTGACAGCCGTTGTTCCCCCGACGTTCCCAGCTAATCGACCTGCCGTAAAGTTTCCCGGCGATAGGGACGAGTGAAGCCGAGCATAGTGCATAGATTATCGCCCTTATTTATTAACAGCGTTCAAGAATGCCTTCCTTCATTCTTTATTAATGTTTAATCCCGTCATAATGTCCGCTGTTGGATTAAAAGTTACTCTCTACTCACTCCCCGAGGGGAATTTTCTGTGAATTTATTACACTTCAGGCAGACAAAAAGCCCTACAAAAGACGTACCAATTATGTCATGTTTTAAGGCTAGGATATTTAAGTTACGCCGAATTGCACCGTATCATCAGGCATTATTTCGCTAGCGAAACGAAGCGATAAACGTGGAAATAACGCCAGGCGCCGTCTACAGCAATTTTCATCGCCATGGTTTTATTTTTACATTTGTTCTTGTAATTTTATATCGGCACAGTTTTCGCATAATGGCTCGTTAAAGCCAAATTTTGCATGATACCATTTCAAGGACGTTGGACCCGTAAAAATTCAAAATTTAATATTTGTGCCAAACACTGTTCAACTTTAACACAATAGATAACACGTCATTTCCCCGAATAAAAAAAAATAAGGCCCATAGTTTTAGCATAATCATCTATCAAAGTCACAAAATGGCAGTTGCGGTGTAGCCAAAATAATAAAAAATAATTAACTTGCAAAAACAAGATAATTCATATCGATACTTAATGATGTAAACTACTTCAAGACACTTTTGTAAACACAAAGCGATACATTTTTGTATTTTTTAAAAATTTATGAAAATGAGTAAATTTTTGCATAACTTTGACTTTCGGCTACTACTGAAATATTCAAAACTAACTTTTGTCAAACATGTCATGAAATGCATTGATACACTGACTTTCAGTTCCCGTAATTTTGAATTCATTAGTTAGTTACTTTTTTTTGATTTTGGCTGCACCGTAATAGCCATTTCGTGACTTTGATGAGTGATTTTGCAAAAACTATTGGGCCTAATTTTTTTTTATTTGGGGAAATGAGTTGTTATCTGATGTGCAAAAGTTGAATGGTGTTTGGCACAAATATAAAAAAATTTAATTTGACGGGTCTAACGCCCTTAAGGACGACACTAAATCCAACTCTCTTACCAAACTGAAAAAATTCACACTGTATAAATATGTCGCAGGCTACAAGTTCACATATGCTATACCACAAAATAAAATCTTTTCGTATTTAAAAAAAAAAATTAATTTTTAAAATTTTTATTTTAAATTTTAGCATTTTTATTTAAGTACAAAATTATTTTATTCTTTGTTTTTATGTACGTGAAAATGTAGCCAGCGACTTCTTTATCCATTGTGAATTTTTTAAGTTTAATAGGCCTAGTGATATGATGTACATAATGGGAAATTTTAAATTTTTGATCATATTTTTTTTGAAAAGTTATGTGTGTGTTTGTTGTTCGTTATTAAAACTTACGCAGTGAGATATGTACTGTGCATGGCCTTGCGCGGTAGACTGTATTAAATTTAACATTTTACGAATTTATGGTGGAGGCAAGAGGAGAGGAACGAGTGAAATTAATGCCACACTATAACCGGCTCATAAAAAACACGCATTCGAAAATCGTTCTTGTTTTAGTTGAACAAATCTGCAAGGTAAGGTCGTAGTCGAACAGTGATTATGTATGCACTTTGAATCTAACTGGCGGTAAAAAGGTTTGTTTTTGTAAATTGTAAAATTATGGTGAGTAGTAAGAAATATATAGGGAAGAAACATAATTACAAAATAATAATAAATATCTACCACTCCTGTCGGCTACCGTAACGCAGTCTGTCTGGCGCCGGTCTACGGGTACGAGAGGTCCCGGGTTCAAATCCCGGTTCGAGCATGGGTGTTGTGTTTCCCCTTCACCTCACTTCACCCTAATAGGCTCTTAAGGCGGCCGCCTACCCCACGATATGCGTTGAAATGTGTTCGTAAACATGTTTTTTTTCTACGTGTGCCCATTGTGCCAACGTACGAAAAGAAAACAAACTTCAGACAAGGTCGGAACCTCATTTTTAAGACGCCATGCTCATTAAAAACACTGTTTCTAAGCCCTCCAACATGGCAAAAAACGGCCTTTTCAGACTGCCCGAATTCAAAATGTACTAACCGGATGTTTGTGAAACTCAGATTACGACCTGCACTGAACTTAGTTGCAGACTTTCCACCAATAAAATTATATGGTCACCGCTCGATGTCCCACAGTAAAAACCGTTCGGCGGGAACCTTGCACGTAAGCGCATAAGTTGGCACAGACGGTCGTGAGTGTTGAGCTAACAGTAAAGCCGAGAGGGAGGGCCGAGACAGGAAGAAGAAAGATGGGAGACGACAGCGAGGGTCTGTGTGCTAAGAAGACGCTGGTACGCCGCGGTGCTTCGAGGAGACTACGACGGCCATGCGCGTTGTTTGCCTTTCACACGAGAGCGCGATGTTTGTCCATCTCGGAGGGTCGACGACGTGAAGAGATGCGAGCCAACAATTCCCCCGGGGTAAAAAGTACCGTCGTCAAGTGCAGACTCACTACAGCCTAGGTGGACGGACGTGTACTGCGCTTTTCACGCTTCGAAGAGCGCACAGTGGAATATTTCATTAATTTGTCATGCAGAATCATTGCTAGAGAATTCTTGAAAGCTAACCTTTAATTCTCTTGTAATGATTCTGCATGACAAATTAATGAAATATTCCAATGTTATTTATGTCCAATAGTTTACCAAGAATATATCCCATGTTTAGAGATAATGGTTTGTCGCTGGAAAACTTGTCTGTTTGCTGGATTTCAACACATGTTCAGCTGGCAACTGGCTTTCGATTGCACATGTAGCTGTTACCCTATTTGACTGAGCCAATAATAATCCGGATATTGTACAACTTGATGCCTGTTATTGGCAGGCAGGCAGCTACGTTGTGGCAAGAAACCAGAGCGTTTTCAAGGGTATGTTGGCACAAAACATTTTCGCGATATACCATCATCTCTACCTATGTTCTGTCAATTTCAATAAGCGTTATGGCGGCTCAAAAATTGAAAATACAATAAAATTGTCTAACACTCCAATTTAAACACCGACGGTCTACACGGAACGCGAACCCGCAACCTCTTGGTCGAAAGAGAGCGTGCTGAACAGAGAACTCATCCGAGACACGTACATGCCCAGTACGATTCGACATCGGCGAGGTGGTACACCTGCGGGAAGAATAAAGCATGACCTCGTATGAGACGTAACAAAAAAATTTTTTCTGGGAAATGTAGGACGTTCTCTTCCCCTTACCGCACATCAGTACCGGGAACACGTCCAGGGTTACTGATGTGTGTGTGGCGGAGGGTGGTTGGGGAGGGGGGGGGGGGTCTGCGAAGTAGGCCAGTTAGTCCGCCTGTCGCTCGCTAAGATCTATGGGAGGTTTCTTTCTGTTGCCTTGCGACCTCTCAGCGACTAGGACGACCTACAGTTTTTTTATCTCTCTATCTCTCTCTCTCTCATACATTCACTCTCTCAACACCCCTCGCACAGACTACCTTTTTATTTCGTGGCCGTTCTCCCACCAATGCGATCCGGGTTCAATTCACGGCGGGGTCGGTCGCCGGATTTTCTCATGTGGGAATTGTAACGTACGATGCCGCTGGCTGGTCGGTGGATTTTCTTGGAGATCTCCCATGTCCCCCACTCCCTTATTCCGGTGCTGCGCCATACTAACATCGTGTCACCCCTCACCAGCACTAAAGCCCTAGATGTTAAGTGCTGACCAAATTATTTTCCACTTCCCTTCGTGGTCGTTACACCGTTGACTTTTTCGGAATTACTAGTTTGACTACATGTGTACTTTCCTGAAGCGTTGCCGTGGATGTCGTGAGTAGCAAAAGTAAACAAATTTAAGCGATTTCGGGCCTAAGATTCGATAAGGGGTGACATGAGGTGAGTGTTGAGCAACTCCGATGTGAAGAGCGGGGTGAAATGGGAGATCCACAAGAAAACCCGCCGACCAACGAAATCATCCAGAAAGATAAAAATGATGTGCGATATACAGGATGTTACAGTAAAAACAAGCTGGGATTAGGGGCCGCACCGCGGAACATACTGAGACTGGGATCGTGTGGTCTGCGAAGCCACTGAAGACATACGCCTTCAGGTGCCTCCCTATTGGCGCTTGCAATGTTGCAACGTGTTGTGATTATTCCATTTTTGAAATGCATTACATTTGTATATCTACGAAAAGAATACATCGTCGTTGCCGGTGAAAAACCTCCTATGTGTTATCTGTTGTATTAAAAGAGACTTCTTAGTAGAATTTGTGTACGAATTGTACTAAAGTGTACAGACTAATACAATTGAATTATGTGTATGTAGTTCTGTGATAGTTAGTGACATGCAAAATTCGCGTTATTTTCTGACAGCTGACTAGACTCCAAGTGACAATAGGCTCGTTCGACGTATCTCGCTGGCCGATATTGTCGTGACTTGCCGCGGAGAATGCTTACACGGTAGAGAGGCCAATCTCTGTAAAGACGTAACACACGTAAATGACAACACGAAAAAGTTCGTGGCCATTAGAATCGCAGATAATGCTCTTTTATGTATAGGAAAGTAAAGTTTAGTCTGTTACCAAATGATGTCGCGAATTTTGCATGTGTCTAGTGATAGTTAATACCCCAAACACTAACCAAACACTAACAATAATACGTGATCTTTTTTTTATAACTTTCCTGAAAATTTTTTTAATTTTGCACGTAGGAGGTTTTTCACTGGCAACGACGACATATTCCGAACCGCCTATAGCTTGGTTATTTCTCAGGCTCCAGCTCGCTTATTATTATGCAGATAGATTACATTCCTTGCAGAAAGTTGCCAGATCTGCTCACGGCTCTCAACAGTAATGTGCTAAAGTAAAGAGGTCAATAAATGGGGTCAGCCATCTACGTCAGTGCCCAGAGCGCACTTAGGCTGCGTCCAAAATGAATTCTCCTCCAAGTACAGATTCCCTCGCTTGTGACAAGTGTAACATTTGTGACTATAGCGTGAATTCTGTTCATCTTGCGCTAAAGTACAGGCATAGTACTTGAACTTTTAACGTATACGTAAGCCGCATTCAGTTAAACAATTTATTTTATGTTCTTAATTTACAGGACTGGTTGCAGCCTAAATATAAATTAAAGTTCAACTGCAGTGCTTTTGCTGTAGTGGAAAGTAAATAGAATTCGGGCTATAATAGCAAATTTTACGGGTTTCTTCTCAAAATTTAAACAAAAATCGAACAATAAAATACTTAAATATTGCAATAATACTACTAATAAACGGTGAAGCCTATTGATTTCGCCAAATTAAAAAATGTCTCAATAAAATACTTTTTTTTTGTTCTGGGCTAAATTGTCTTCAAATCTCATCTTATAAACAATGTACTCGCAACAGGAACGCAGTGTTGTTAGACTAAGCTAAGGGAGTGTCAAATCGCTGCCTAGGGGAACACACGATCCCATCACTCAGCCAGAATGTGTGTCTGCAGACACCTGAGGCCCTCCCTCTTTAACGACGGTGCCCAGTGCGATTGGATTCGCAGGGGAGGACTGCCAGTTATGGTCCTTCATCGTCGACGGGTGTAACAGACAGACAATAAACCCCCCGCGAAACGCGATGCTGCTCGGCCTGTTGGACGAAGGATTGCAAACACGTCCCTAGACTAGTGGCATGCTGGGGTATTGTGTTGGTACCCATATGTACGTGCCTACGCCTAGGAATGATAGGCATTACACGTATAGAAAGAGACCGGATAAATTCGCAGGTTCACTGCCTTTAGGCCAGCCTCCAAGAATATCTATGCACTCAGCTGACACAGTCAAATGGGCCTGTATTTAGTTACATTATAATTATTGGCTCTTCGACATCAAGGCGGTGTCAAATAAGTCAACGGCCAATTGTGAAAGTAGCACGAATTTACAGTTGCTGTGATTCTAGCTTACGCCTGAACGAAACTGCGAATTTTTCAGGTCTCTACGTAGAGATGATGGTTTATCACGGAAAACTTGACTGTTTGCTGAGTTTCAACGTACGTTCAGCCCACCAGAAGATGACTGGCTTTCGCTTGTACGTGAAGTTGTTACCCTATTTGACTGAGCCAATGAGAATCCCGCTGTTGTAATATTTAATGTCTGTTGTTGGTCTGCAGTCAACTACGGAGTGCCAGACGTACATCACCCAATCGTACATGTGGCAAGAAACTGCAGTGTTTTCAAGGCTATGTTGGCACAAACATTTTTTGCACTATACCATCATATCAAATTATACAATTTCAGTATCGTATAGGTAGGATCATGAACTTTTCGCGGAAAGAATTTTGCCGCAGTTTGTTTCAGTAGCTTTCGTACACACCAAGAGGTCTGCTTCGTGGTCAGTAATGGGTTATTTGAACTCTCGCGTGTCTTGGAGCTCTACTCGAAAATCATGGACGTGTGGTGTTGCAGTAATCTTAGTGTGATTGGCACATTCAAATAAATGACGTCACTTTACAAGGATACACTTCCAGTAAATATGAACCAGAACTGCAGAAAAGCATTTATATGGCACTGAAACAAACTGGGGCAAAATTCTTTTCGCGAAAAAAATTGTTGTACCACTTTGTTTCAATGCCTTATGTGCATATCTGCAACTTTGCTTCGTGGTTACTGGCTGTGTGTGTTTGTGTAGATGTTTGTCTTATTTGACTGTGCCAATCAGAACAAGTTTACTGCGACACTGCAAGTTTGTGAATAGCGGGCAAAACCCCAAAATTCTGATAGTTAAAACCATCAAACCATTGACCTCGGAAGTATAAATACAAGCGTGCACGTATGTTATTGGAACTAGTTGGTGCGAAAATCTTTTTTTTTTGTAAAAAAAAACAAATGTGCCTAAATATTGGTAGAAGCCTGAAAAATTCGCGTTTTCTTTTAGGCACAAGCTAGAATTCAAGCAACTTCAGGTCTTTATCACGTTCACAATTGGCCGCTGACTTACTCGACACTTCCTGGAAGTAACCGAGTCAATAATTAAACTGTAGCTGAATACAGGTCCATTTCACTGTGTCAGCGAGGAGCTAATAAACAGCTGCTGTCTGCAAGATTTAACATATATTCTTGGAGGCTAGCCTACAGGTCAATGAACCCGCGAATTTTTCCGGTCTCTACCAATAGGCTCAGTCCTCCGAATAATGTAATCGTCATTTGCCCATTTGCTGCTGACAAAGGAGGTGCCATAAAATTCCCAATATTAGGTATTTGTTTCTTACGTGTCACTGACTTAAAATTGTAAAAATTTGTGTTAGATCGAATACATATAATACTGATAATTGTAGATATTTAAGTCCACACGTTTTCGGTGATAGGAGTCTTTCGTTACTCCAAGCTACCCGTGAAAAACAACAGGATAGTATAGAACAGCTTGAATGTAAAATAACACAGTTCTATGTGACTGGACTTAATTGACAGCTTTTAAATACCATTTCAAAAGTTATTACAGCAGTAAAACAAGTGTTAACTTATCGAATAAAGATATTTTTTAATGTTTGTTGTAATGGGAGTTTACAGTTAGAATTTATTGGTTTGTGGAAATGCACCATTGCTCATGTGTTGTTGACCAAACGTGTATTGTAAAGCCAATGTAACAAAGTACAAAAAAACGCACAAAACACAGAAAACAGAAGAAAAACAATCCGAGAGGAATTCCGTCAGTTTTTTAAATTATGTGTTTATTTATCAGCAAGAGTTCTAAAGATAGAATTCAGTCAGGGATTTGACAACACGCAAACAAAAAAGACAGACACAAATAGTGGACAGTATACAACAAATAAAAACAAGAGACAACACAAGTTAAAATCAAACGAAAAATGCTCTGTCCTATTGTCACAGCACGTTGCGTGGAACTTCGTACGGAACACACAGCAGAAGGATGCCTGACCCTCTGGTGTCGCTCTGTGATGGCAACCTCATCTGCAAGCAAGACGGGGCCCGGCTCATCTTGCAGGCTCTGTGTGTCTCGACAACCAATTACTAGGACGGTGGCTGGGTCGTCGTGGCCTATACTAATGGCCAGTACAGACATGACCTAAACCCTCGCGACTTTTTCACTGTGCGGATGAAGTCTGCTGCTTCAAGCCACGCATTTTGGAGACTAGTGTTCCAAATGTTCAAGAAATATCACATCAATTTTAGTTTAAAGCTGACCTTCCGCGACTTTTTTACTGTGCGGATGAGGTCTTCTGCTTCAAGCCACGTATTTTAGAGACTAGTGTTCGGAGTCTTCAAGAAATATCAGATCATTTTATCTTAAAGCTGACTTTCTCCTTAACCTTGTCATTCCTTTTTTAAAAAATTGTGTGCCTTCTGAGCTCTATCATATTCCAACTGCATAAGTTACAAGCTATGACAGTTACTTCCTGCAAAAAAATCGCTGCTGTGCTACTATGAATCGCGGGTTGCTTGCAGAAAATATTCCAACAATACAATACATAATTTTGAGCCAACGAGTCTCGTAACCGTAATCTTCAGTTTGTGGCTTTATGTTAGTGTATTTTAGTATAGGCGGTTCAGTATAAAGTAAGTATTTTTTAACCCCTAGTTACTTTTTACTGATAAAATAATTAATAGTTTCCTGTCACATTTTAAGACAAACAAAACAAACCTAAATAATAAATCAAACTGTACAGAGCATACCGTACTAAAGAGTTAGGTACTGAGTTCATAATAAGTGTTATTATATTATTATTACTATTATTATTACTGACACGAAGGCATTCAAAAGTGCTCTCTTTATGGCGAAGCACCTATATGCACAAGAATAGTCCAAGGCGAAGAAGAAAGTAATGTCTTCGAATGTTTCTTGCAATGGGACAGAATGACAAACTGTACTATTGTCGACATACGCCATTGCGATGTTATGTCGTCCCAGAAATCTTAAAATGAGACTGAGAAAAAACAAACAACGAAAAAATGGAGAAGAGAAGCCTAGTTGGCTGTAGCCAACATGTCTATAAACCAAAACTACATAACATGAAAGATCACATAAGGAATTAGTCAACAACAAATAAAGAGGGGGAAAATAAACAACCAAAAATAAAAGTCGAAATACAAAATAATCTGTAAAACATCACAATTAAGACGTCACAGACAACACTGGGACGGATACAATAATGGACACAAGACAGGATAACAACGACGACGTGACAGACAACACACTGGACGACACAACGATGAAGACACAAAAGAACACAGTAGATTTTTCCTTAATTTGTTGTTGACTGGGATCTTTCATGTTCTGTTGTTTTGGTTTATGGATGTGTTGACTACAGCCAACTAGGCTTTCTTCTTGTACTAAGGTTTGTGGGACGACATATACCGCAATGGCGTATGTCCACAATAATACAGTTTGTCAAGAAGAAAGTAGTTGACTTGCGCGTCATGAGTGTCAATCGTGTAACCTACAAAGGTGTGTGTTTCTGTTTTTACCGTCCACTACAGTGCACTATCGGCAGTGCAGAGCTGGTGAGGGTCGGAGGAGGGGTGGGGAGGGGGAGAAGGTGGGGTAAGTGACGCGGGTGTTATAAATAGTGCCGACGTAGCTGCGGTGTTGTGTCGGCACAATAGGAGCAAGGCCAGCAAGGTCGTGTGCTGTTGTGATCCATCGCTGTTGTTTACCAGGCCGTGTGAATGGCCGCCTCTCTCTCTCGCTCCCTCTCCCGCCGCGCGTTTGCGAGCCCGATAAACCTGCATCTTCCCCTCCCTCTCCTCCCAACACCCACAATTCACTGCATCCATCGACGTGGCTATATTAAATTTCAGTTTCCCAGTTTCTCCTCCATATGTGAAGTGTGTAATGACCTCGGTGTTCACGAGACGTATAAGCCCCAATAAAATTTAAAATATTATTTAGTACTTCTACATAAATGGTTTTATTTACAAACGTATAAACATACATTTAAGGGGGCCGCCTACCTCACGCTTCAAATGAGTTGCACTGTGTTCGTAAACAGGTTTTTTCTACGGAAATATTCCACCTGTGCTCATTGTGCCTTGCACGCTATTCCAGAGCTTGGCTCGTTGAGGCGATGTGGCATTTGATGCGCGTTTCAAGGTCGCCCTTATCTTATGTCTTCGTCATTTCTAAGCCTCTAACGCGCAGATATGCAGCACCCTTATACGCGAAAGTCTAAATAAATTACAGTAGCAAATAATATTCTAACGGTGGTTTAGAGCCCTTACGCACTGTCGACTGGTTGCCGGCAACCGAGTTGCTGGCGACCAGAAACCAGCATACCAAATGTAAGCGACCGAGGACCAAAGTACGGAACATTGTTTCTCTATCAGTGCTTGAAAATGGACGTAGAGGAAATCGTTGCTGTAGCTGTGTTTATCGAAAAGAAGAAGAAGCGAAATAAGTACAGAAA